>JAVQKC010013050.1:0-10146 GCA_036025475.1 Philypnodon macrostomus
TTACTGACCTCCAAGCGATTTTGTGTCACACGGCGCTCAAGGCGCTCCGTCAAAATGTTTTGGTACGACTTCGGTAAACTACAAAGCTCCGGGAGTCAGGAGCGTCGCGGAGTAATACATAACGGTACTATGCTTCACCGTAATATTAGTAGTGTATTATTATTAGTATTTACATATGACCCCAAAATGGCCATATCATTTTTACAAACTGAACGAGGTTGAAAGTTATTGTGAATACGCTCATTAACGTTTGAACAATGTTGAGAGTTATTGTGAACGCATTTAATAAAGTTTGATTGACTGACTTGTCTGACTGTGTTGTTTCGCTTAATGCGCCTTATGGTCTGGTGCGCCTTATATATGAAAAAAGTTCGAAAATAGACCATTCATTGACAGTGCGCCTTATAATCCAGTGCGCATAAGGATATTTTGATATTTTCTTTCTTGTTAAAAATCCAAGTCTCTTTTTCTCTTTCTTTTTGTTAGGATGAATTGATGGCCTCCCTTCTCTCCTTGTACTCACAAGTTCACAATGGCATGTCAACAGCACCAGAGCCGCAGCCATTCTTCACAGCTGGTAAACTGTCCAAGGTCTGCCCTCACAAGGTACGCACTGCATGAGTGTGAGATTACATTTTTTAACCATAAAATATTTTAAAAAAAACATTTTCTTTTCTTTTTCTTATCACATACTAGCTGGTGTGTGGCTCCAAATGCCTGGTGAGACAAGAAACAGCTCGAGACCACATTGACCTGCTGCTGTCTTCCCGATACTGGCCTCCGGTGTATGTCAGCGACTGTGCCCAGCAGGTGGCGCTGTGTACTGATATGCAGTACCCAGATCTGGCAACACAGATGTGGGGCAGGAACCAGGGCTGCTTCTGTGACCCTTTTGAAAACCCAGAGGTTGGTTGATAAAATTGCACATGCTGTCAAAAGACTAAACATAAAAAGACACATTGTAAAGAAAAAGAGAGCAGAGTGAATGGGGTAATAAAAAAAATAGGATTTGACTGTTCAACATTGAAGAAAAGACATTCAAATCTGAATTATTTTGTATTTATTTATTTTTTATAGATTGTGTCCGGTACAGAGTTACAAGAGCAGCCACACTTCACTGACCTGCCTTCAGTCGATGAAAACCAACCGGTTCATCCCGTCACGAACTCGCTGTCACGTTGGCTGGTGCACCCTCCACTCACCACCCAGACTGAGGAGCCTCTGAAACATCACTCCATGCTTCTGTGTAGAGACCTGCAGCCTTACGTGAACCTTTTGACTGAAAATAAAAAAGAAAATGCTGAACAGGCAGAACCAGCAGACAAAAGTGATGGCACAGACACAGTTGAGGCAGCTCAAGTAAGTCAGGCTCTGCAAAAGCCTGTAGTTTTTAATAATACAGCTTTTTACTACCTCTACAACAGATTGGTGGATTTTCTTAGCAGCAGAGACATTGTGAACCAGCAGATCAGTCAAGTGTTGCAGTCTTGTCAACCAGGAGAGGTGGTCATACGGGACACACTGTATCGACTGGGGGTGGCAAAGATTGACACACAGAAAGACGAAGAAGTGAGTGAGATGGAGAGTCACAGACTATAGTGCCATCTGAGTAAATAGGTTTAGGTTATTTTAAAAAACTCGTAATACACAATGCTAATGTACTGAGCAATATACATCTTAAGCTACTGGTCAAATTAATACATTTCAAGTAATCATAATGAAGACTGTAAAAAAATATATGATTTATTTAATTTTTGTAGTTACCAATCTTGTCCTATGACTTCAAAGTATCTCAAAATGATGCAAACATGACTCTAATAAACTAAATGGTGTTTTTGACTGAAAGAATGTATCAACAATATTAACAATGCAGTCACATGTAGTTTTTTATCATACCTGCTTCATGCCTTTGAACCAGTTGCTGTTATAACTGATTTAACCAGTTTGTTTCGCTGTACAAATCATGCAGTAATTAATGTTGTGGCCTTTGCCATGACAATATTTTTCTCTGATGCAATGTAGGTTCAGTAGCGACCTCTGTTGGTCAGCAGCATTCAATGTCTTGCAGTATAGTTGGACCCATGAAGCATGAACAATAATCTACTCATGTACCATAAATAAATACAACTACCGAAGACCTTTGCTGTTGTGGTCAATTTAACCTCCTTAAGTTCTCCCCCTAACATTTTTTTTGTCCAAACTTGATTTATAAGATACAATTGTAGATGCATTATATAATTTTACTTCAAAAGACACTGCAAGTTATTAGGTTAATAAAGGTTAATGGCCAATCTCAGTGAACTACAATTAACTGCAGTAACAGGACAAAGCAAAGAGATTGTTCCCCGTTATGTATTTGATCAATAATGAAACTAATTTAATTATTGCACAATAAAACCACAGGACAGAAATGATGTGGTTATCTGCGTTTTATACAATCAGCCGAAAAAATTAAGATAAAAAGCGTCACAAAAATAATCCATTTACTTTGAACAATGGTCAGATTCTTCACAGTCATTGTACAAGGAAGGGCTTGTGGATCTATGAAATGTACAGTATAGAAAAACAAGTCTGTTGCACTGAAAACACCACTACCATTTTCAAGTACTTCTTTAAAGATTTTGAAATTGCACAATATTGACAGACTGTGGGAAAAACAGAAGAGGAAGTGTGCACAAGATGGAGACAATAAAAAAGGGAAATAAATAATAGGCCTTTTGAGAGAAATCCTTTAGTTTTATTCAACACCGTACTGTGCTTTTTAGCTTTGGCAATATCACAAAAACACTTAAAATATACACTGTATGTAACACTGTCGTACTAATATCTACTCTGAAACATCTCCTTGAAAATAGAGATACTTCTGGATTTACATCTTGAGATATGTACATTATTGGACATTGAGATGCAAGCACAATCAAATGCCTGAAGTCACACAGTTTATTCTTTTCATATAGCTTATATGTTACACTGAAAATCATCATGTCAATCCGGCAGTGTAAGCTGATTGTCAAACATTCACATAAAATTACATAAAAGTTCCACCTCTGAAAATATGTGACAATTTTAATTAAATAAAAAGTCTATATGAGAACTAAACCATGACTAATGTTCTATAAGAAAGGAATAAAAACAAAAACAGGGTTGGTCTGAATCAGCTGAAAACCAAGACTAAACCAAATCAAAGCAAAAGACTAAATCAGGTCTAAACCAATGTTGCCAGCACAACAATTTAGCACTAGGCAGTTGAAAATGTAATTTGGTACACTGTCAATGTGTTTATATTTAGCCAATAACTGCCACGATTCACTGTTTTTATTATTGACCTCACTGGAAGCTACCAGTCATGTGACCACGCTCACCAGCCAGACTAGCCATTGTTTATGAAGTGCCAGGCATTTGTATGTGTGCTGTGTGGTATGTTGTTGTTATCCAAAAACTTACACAATCTACATTACTGTATACACTACTGGGGATTCATAAATGTTGCAATGGAGTCTTGGACAATGTCATCATTTTGAGAGTGACCAACCAAACTTAAACTGTGCTTGAGCAGTGGTCCAAACATCACATTTAACACCCTCCATACCATAGAAGGATTAAAACAGAAACTATCTCTGAATTAAACCTAAATAAAACTTTAAACAACAAAAAACTCCTGAGTACCAGTCGAAAGATCCCACGTGGCACCTGCACCACAGTTTGGGAACCACTGGACTACAACATTTACATCATTTATCAACATTCATTAGCAGTAAGTAATTAACTTCACATTGTCTTTTTGGTTAAATGAATCCCATAAACTGAAGTGGAACAATCACATGTTGCTAGCGACTAACAGCTACTGTAAGTCGATACAAGTGTGTCCAGAGCACAGAGAGAAAACAACATGGCCATTCTCTGCTCTCTCCACGCTTGATTTAGCACGTTAACCCAGAGAAAAACGTTTGCTCTGTTTCAGTCGTTCAGTTTAGGTGATCTCTGAAGAAAACAGGATAAAGTACAGTATTAGGAATAGGCATACAGAAGACTTTAGTGCTTCCTCTGTCACTATTGCAAAGTGAGAAAGACAGTGTATACATGTGGTCACACTGAACTGATCTTCTGATACAACCCACAACATTGCAACACCCAAAAGAGTAAAAAGGCAAAACAATCCAGCTAAAACACACTTATACTTTACAAAGTCCATTATTAGCATTTACATTGTTGACATACTTCTTCTTTTCATGTCTGAAGTCTGTGTGTCAAGTCAAGGTCTCCCAAGAAGCACATCACATGCTTTCTGCAGCTGCTGCTCTGTCTGATGAAGAGGCATGACCGGCAAAAATTATCTGAAGACGACAAATCCAAACAGCAAGCTATGGCCATCCTGGAGTTTGGTATTGAATTATTGACTTGTAGCAGGTTTTGCAGTTTTTATGTCTAGATTTCAACAGAACTGGTAGTTGTTGGTCTTCATCAGAGGCTGCTCCTCTTCCTCGTGGTCACAAGACTGGTCACAGGGGCCATGGCAGTGTTTGGGCCCGTCACACTCTTCACCCTCTGTGACCTGCTGCGGCTGTGGCTGCTGCTGCACATTCTGGTAGATTAGCTGTGAACAGGCAGGGAGCATTAACATAGGGCCAAAGGTAATGTAGTTCAATATAAATCCTTCTATTCTGCGCTGAAGCCCTATATAGTGTACTGAATAATGTGTGTTTTATTATTTTACAATCACTGGACACTTTATTAGATATACCTGTGTTAATACCTAAATGTAAATACGAACTCGCCAAATAACATTGTGGCAGTAAGTGAATGCATTTAGCCACGTTTGAGATAAAAAGCAATAGTAACTAACTTAAGATGCTTGAATTCTGAAGCAGCAGCAAACTATACATGTGGCCACTTTATTAGGTATAAATAAAGATGACTTCTGAAATAAAATTCTGACTCACGTTCTCTTGCTCTTGCTCCTGTCCCGTCTGCTCGCCCAATAGTCTTTGTATCATTGAACCAATCTTGCTAAAAGTGGGACGCTCTGTGGGCACCAGATTCCAGCACATTTTCATGATCATATAGCTGCAAAGATAAGATGAAAGTGGGCCTTGGTTTAGCCATGCATTATGTTTAGTAATAAAATATATTTTTTAAGGTTTTATTGATGCAGTTGGAGAGAAGAGACCAGTTCACATACACAGAAGCCCCCTCTGGTCTCATTTTGCCAGCGTGAAATAGCAGTTACATGGCTTCCTAGCTTTAGGATCATGTGGCTAACAGGCAGAACTGAAGCCTGACTCACAGCAGAACAACAGATGATTAGGCCCTGACTAAGACCAGGCCTTGAGTTTCCATGGTGTGACAAGCCACAGCGAATCGAGACACATACGCACACTATGCAGATGTGAGGGGCCTTTATCCCATCTATATTTGGGGCGGCTTGTTGAGTACACAGGACAGTTATGATTTGAATATGGGGTTAGAGCAGGTAACCCAAAGCACATAAATTAACAAGGAGGAATAATGGAAGTGCTTCATGAAGTTACTCCATTGATCACTGTGTTATCTGATGGTAGAAAATGCAAAAGACTGGACAGAAAATGGACGCTTTGTGCAATGGTAATGAATGTTAGTGTTTGAGAAACTTCAGAACAACTCCATTCATCAGAAGATAACAAAATCTATCAATGGTGTTTGTCTGTGATCTTTATTAAGCTGAAGGCTGTGTGAATCTGCAGCTTACGTACATCTCAGGTGGAGCAAAGTCAGGTTGGGACATCTGGTAGCCACGCTTCACCATTTTGTAAAACCTTGAGTCCACTGCAATGCTGGGATATGGGCTTTTGCCTGATACAAAAGAAGATATTTTCGTTGGCAATAGTAAATAGTTAATAAAGTATTGTTACATAGTTACTGTATTGACTTTCTGACCTAGAGAGAAGATTTCCCAAAGGAGGATACCATAGGACCAGACGTCACTCTGAACAGTGTAGACACATTCAAAGATACTTTCAGGAGCCATCCACTTCACTGGTAAACGAGCCTTTAAAAAGCAAAAAATAAACCATCAAAACTGGTTTAATCAATTCTTAAAATGGACCATATTTTGCTAATTCAACTTCTAAGATTTCTATCATGTTTAAAAAGAATATTATTTCATTACATGTTTAAGTAATCCTGTATGCTGAGGAGCTGACTTTCTCCAAAGAGAGCCTCTAAATCTGTTTTTTTAATGGAGCTCTCAAAAAGAAAACATACATAATTCTGCCTTTTTAAAATTACAAATGAAATGTAAAATGAACATGGAAGTAAAAAAAAATATTACAAATATATTGAAAAGGACCTAATATGGCCCCTTTAACCCAATACAAACTCATGAAAATCTTACATTTCCTTTGACTACATAGTTGGAGTCATTCATAATGTCACGTGCTAAGCCAAAGTCACAAATCTTGGCCTGTCTGTGGTCAGTTAGGAGGACATTCCTGGCAGCGACGTCCCGGTGAATACACTACAAAACAGCAAACAACAATGAGAAGATATAGTAGGTTTGATTAGAAAGACCTATATTTTGATACAAGTAGGATATACAAGCCCAGAAAACACACAAAACCTAAAGGGGAATACCCCTTACAGCCCGCCATTAAACAAATTAGACACCCCTTGTTATTAACACTTCACAGAAATCTCTTTTTTCATCCATAAACAATGTATCAGTGTTCTTAATATCTGGGTTACGCTGTATACTGACCTCTTTATAGCACTCACTGTCTCTACATAGATCTAAACTTGCGTCTGTACTCACATTTTTACTTGCAAGAAACTCCAAACCCTGTGCAACTTGATAGGAAAACCTGAGCAGGACGTCTATGTCGAGAGACCAGTCAACATTAGCTTCATTTACTGTATCTACAAAAAGAATATCTGTTAGACAAGGGAAAGTTAGTGGTAATTGTGTATAAAGGATACATTACCTGGTGAAGGGCCAATGTTTGGTAGTTGGGTAGGTCTCATTTCTAAGTAACTGCCTGAAGAGGTGCTGGAAATGCCACTGTCACTGTTGGATATATAAACATAATGCAATTTATAATAATATAATAATGCAAATACCATCTCCAAGGTATATACTAACCCAAGTCTTAACCTGGACAATAATATCACTAAATTAGGTCTAAATGAGGAATACAGAGATATAAATTAGGTCCAAACCAGGTCACCAGGTTTAAACCAGTAGCATATCAGGTCTAAACAATGATCTAACCCAGGACTAAACCAGGATTAAACTGCGCCTAAAGCAGTTTTGGCTTTGGAACCACACGTGAAATTTAAGCCTGATACCAGAATAGGACTAAAAGCATTTGTACCTTCTGAGGAAGTGTTTCTGATTGCAGATGTTCTTGTAGTCACTCTCCACAATCTCAGGGATGTTCATCACAAAGTTCATGAACGTCTCTGCTTTCTGACGCAGGAAGTTGAGGAGGTCACCCATACTGCAGTACTCCGTAATCACCAGCACTGGGCCTGAGGAGGGAGGGTGGCATGTTAGCTTACAATATGTGATCATTATAGTTTATTTAGCTAGACAAAGACATTATTATCAGTCTCACCTCCGTATGTGCATGCACCAAGCAGGTTGACAATGTTTTTGTGGTGACCCAAATGACTAAGGATCTTCAACTCAGACATGAGCGCTTCTCTCTCGTCTGTATGGGCACTGGCTATAGGAGCAACCATGCAATCAGTAAGTATAGTTTCAAAAGCATTGGTATTATGGTAAATGGACCATTTCGTTGAACAGTTTTACCTTTTAACATTTTCACAGCCACACGCATCACATTGTCCTCCTTTCCTAAACCGTAGGCTGTGGCCTCAACAACTTTTCCAAAAGCACCAGCACCAAGGATTTTTCCTGCTCACAAACAATTCCATTAATAACTGTTTTGATAGATCAATATGATAGATCCTTACCTAGTTTGAGCTTGTCCCTTGGGAACTCCCATTTCTCGTTGTATGGAAGCTGAGCGGGGTCAATAAAGGTGTAATTGTTCCCATCTCTGGCCTCAATAATTTTCCAGCGGATTTCATATCTTGGTTTCTGTAAAAGTTAAGGTGAATTTAAATAACTTCACTGGTTTTATAAAACACGCGCCCCAGAAACTCGGCCACTCACCTGTTTATATTTGTAGAGGAGGAACAACAACAGCAGAAGAAGCACAGATAAAACGCCTCCTGCTCCAATCAGAGTGGACGTGAAGAGCTTATCTACAAAAGAGTTTCAGATGCTTTGTGATTTCACAGCAGTGTCATATCATGTTAGCGTCTTCAAAGGAACAGCTCTGATCATGGAAAGAAAATTTAGATCTCATCTCCTCCATGTGACTGTGCAACAATATAGTGTGAAAATACATGATAAAGGAACTCACCAGACACCTCCATGGCAAAAGTGTCGCTGCTCACACCCACGAGGTTAAAGGCCACACACTCGACTGTCATCCTGCGATTGGACGGTCCCACGGTCAAGACACTCTCAACCTCCACCGCACCATACTCCTCCCTCTGCACCTCCACTGTGGGGGCCTGAAGCGCAATGGGCATCTGGGTACCTGTGTTATTCTCCTTACACCTGTTCGAGCAGAGCATTCAGAATTTGAACTACAATATATTGCAATATCAGCTAATTTTCAATCTGACAGAGATGTACACAAATATTTGACCAATGAAACAAAGTCAAAAGTCTTGATTTAGTCCTCAATTTAGAGCTAGTTTAGTTCTGGTTTAGTCCTGGTATAGGCCTTGTTAAAGTCGGCCCTCTTAGTAGTCGGCTTTATTGATAGAAAAATATTGACATTCGGCAAACTGAGCCAGATTAGAACTCACAACGTCGGGGCAAGCATTTCAAGCTCTGAATATGGGCCACACAACGACTTAGCTAAACCCTGTCCCGGTAGTCGGGGTTGGTGTCAAAAGAGTGGAATCAACAAAGTAATCACAGTTTTTTAAATTCAATACAGCCGTAATTGAAACACAGGCTTACTGTATTTAAAAATGACATTGCGTGTGTGTAAACATTTACTTACGTGGGCCTTATCCCAAAGCATTGATACCAGATAATTCTCGGAGCAGGGTATCCAAAAGAGGTGCAAGTGAGAGTGGTGATATTCTCCCATCTGACCACCGCAATAGGCCTCTCTGTGCAAGACAACAACATAAATGCAGATTAAATGTACATGAGGTGATATGATAAATTAGTTTGTGCCACTTACGATACATTTGGACTTGAAATGTGATCGAGGCATTGGCCATGTTGTTCCCGGCATAGAACGTGTACTGGCCCTGTTCTTGGCCATTCATTCTTTTGAGCTGCAGACTTGCATGGTACCTAAAACACACACAAAAATAATAATATATATCAACTAAATAACTAGCTCCATAAAAACTTTCACAAAACTAGTTGCAGTTGCAGTTTCTATTCAGACAGTTCCAGTGCATCATCAATATAATATAAGAAAAAGAGAAGTATTTTTGTGACCTGGGAAGACAGTGACATTTCTGTTCCCTGTTAAGTACAACAGATCTGCACAGACAGCAAATCTTAAATGTAGCAAGTTTTTTCAGTTTTACGTTTGCTTTTACAACAGCCCCATACGTCTGCCCCATATGCTATTCAAATCAATTCAATATTATATATATAGCCCTATATCACAACAAAGTTGCCTCAGAGGGCTTCACAGAAAGAGATGTATGTAAACAATATATGCTCTTGCACCAACAGGCACCTTAATCAGACATTGTGTGATTTCGAAGGGTTTTTATATTGTTAACAAGCAATGAAGAGGCCCCGCCCCAAACCATGACAAGGGTCTATATTGACTTTTTTAAAAATTTGTCTGGATTTTTGTAAATTTCCTTTAAACTTCTTTCAGTCTATAGGGGGCACTTTTGAGGTAACCGCCATCATTTTGATCAGATTTGTTTACGGACGTGGGTAATGTTTTAGGTTTGAGCCTAATCGAAGTTCTTCCCAATTTCAATCCAAAATGGCCGCCTTGCTGTTTGTTGTAGGGTGGGGTCATAATAATATTTTATGGACCTTTATATAATGACTACATTTCAGAAACTCCAAGGTGTATTTGAATAAAGTTTTGCTAAAATGTGTGATTATAT
>JAVQKC010013064.1:0-37372 GCA_036025475.1 Philypnodon macrostomus
AGATTTTATATATATATATATATATATATATATATTAGATACTTTGACTTTTTAATTTCTACAACATCATTAATGCTGCATATGTTTTGCTCTTTGGGAGTTGGAAGAGTTATCTTTTCCCCAAATGCAAATGAGCCAATCTGCCGCTTCGATGCTCAATTACAAAAATAAATCAGCTAGCATTAAACTTATGTGCAACTAAAATTCATGTGTGAGAAGCTGATATGGCACTGCTAACATAAAATATAACTGCGTCTTCTGAAAGGGAACAAAGAATTTGGCTAATTGTGTACTGTGCACTATAATGAATGATATATTCCAAACAGTGTTTGAACAATATGCACATATAGACGGACCAGTTGCTCTATTAAAAGCCACTGTGGTTACTAGTTAGAATTTAATGGAACACATACAAAGTGGAACCAGTATCAGAAAGATCAGCACGAGCAGTTTATAAAAGCAGGACAGAAACAGAGGAACAAAAGAATGTTTGTGAGATAATTGTGTGAGAGAGATGCTGGGGCTAGAGCTTCATTAGTGTTTTCAACTTGTTCCATTAGTATCAGGATGGTGCTTTTGAGGCCTGTTGTTGTGCTTTTACTTCTCTCCACGTATGAGAGTCTAATGAGGGGAAAGGGTGTGTATCAGAATAACAAAGTATGAGAAGAAAAAGCGAGAGCATGCAAAAGGACTACTTGTGTTCTACACTAATGGGCCTAATGGGTTCTTCTACAGCGTCTCTGGGGGATAATGTTTGTTCTTTAGTACACCACAGCAGGCTTTTCTGGACATTTTTTAACAATTCCAGATACAATGTGACAATAAGGTAGTGTTGCTACTGTGCATTAGTTTTACTGTACTGTGTTGCATAGATACATATGTAAGCTAATGACATATACAATCTTTCATAGTCAATTAAAGGTGGTTGACAACAGCTGTGTAAAATTTCAGGTCTGTAGGAATGACTGTCTTAGATCTGTGGAGACTTTTGTGTGTAGAGGGACAATTCAGTGTGCCCATAATATGCCCAAATAGTGCCATCTGTGCCAACCTGGGTTATATGCATATTAATCCTTTTGGCCTGAAAACCTATATCAAGCATTTTGTTGGTCATAAATACCTTATACCATCATATTTTCAATATTATATATAATCATTTTATACCATTTTATACCACCTTATGCATAGAAAATTGAACTATGGCAAATATATTGTACCAAACTTCTGCTATATAATTACAGAACATCAAAATTATAATCAAACAACAAATAAAAGTAACAGATAAAAGTAAATAAGTTGGATCACTCACCAGTGCCCTGCTCCTTCCCCGTGTGGAATTTGACACCTATTTGCTCCCATCCCCTGACAGCTCACGGCACGCTGCTGTACAAACACAACTACTAGGCCTTCAGCAACTGAGCTAAGGGCTGCAATCTTCTAATTGCACCTCCTTCCTCCTGCTCCTTCCTCCTGTTCCTTTACCTTTGAGAGCTACGCCCCGAGGTCAGCTATGAGCGTTCTCATTGAGACAGGAGAGGAGCTGGGGCGCTGTTTGCTCAGTTTGACCTTCCTAAACAACAGAGGAAACAACGAGGAAGTTACATTCAACTACAGCTGTTGAAGACCACTGCACACAACATTAAAGGCTCTAGAGAGAGAGCGCTGTACAGTCACTGAGAAGAAGATAAATAGGCTTTAGAACATGCAACAAATAATGAATAAACTCTCCACAGCAGCTCCTCTGTACAAGCATTTATACAAACATTTATATATATATATATATCATTATTTTAATCTATTAACAGGTAAGTATGTAAAAAGAGGACAGAGACATGCAACGTTAAAATGTGTGTCAGTATTAAAAGACAAGGGCAGGCAAATATTTAAATGTATTAATATACCAGACTATTAAGTAAAAGATTCAAATGTCCAGTTTATTGAAGTACATTATCAAAAGAATAAAACCTAGCTGCCCCTGTGAGTAAGAAACACAAAAGATAAACTCTGGAAAACAAGAGAAAAATGTTAAATAATCAACCAACAAGGAACGCTGGAAGGGGAGTTAGCCCCACCACAAAACAAAACAAAGTGCTACTCAAAAACACTCACACTAAACCCGGTGCCAAACGAAAATATGGGCTGGAGTCACCCTCAAGCACAATCCGGGATAACTGTAACCATTAAAAAACCCAGGGACAGCTAGTACAGTAAAACATGTATTTAGAAAGGTGCAGAGCAACAAGTGTACACAACTAAAAACAAACCAGTAATCAAACACTAAACTAAAAACAGTAACCAAAACAGTAGCAGGCTTTTCCTCAAAATATAACAGGAGAATAGACTGCCGCCGGTCACTCGTCAGCTCTAAAACCTAGTAAAAATAAACTATTAAAACCAGATTAAAAAACAAGCTAAAACCGAGGGAGAGTAAAATTAATCTGGTACAAGCCAGCCAGAGTCAAGCGCAATTGGGTTTTGCAAGGATATTTAAACCTTATTTACCATTTAGGGAGTCAACCACGGAACCCTCAACCAGTTGTACACATTAGCTCTGGTGATAACTAGTGCAATGGCTGAGAAAGAAGACACAAGTATCTGCAAAAGAAATACTGTTTTAACATTATAAATACGCTATAACATAAATATACTAAAGTCATTCTTGATTAATTTTTGTTATATTTATAATTGCTAATGGTAATCGCAATTAGCATTGATGCTAATGGTGTTATTTGGGTGCTAACAGTTACATTAAAGGTACAGTTATATTGGTAAGTGACTATGTTCAAGGCTGCTTTATTGTTGAGTGACAGACACTAGTCTCGGTAAAAGCCTACCTTCAAGTGCTGATTCAAAGCCATCATACACATAATCAAACTATTTGTATAGCACTTCATACAAGATGTTGCACAAACTTGACCCCACCCACAGTTAAAATCAAATAAGAGCAGCAGATAAAATAGAACTAATAAAAACATAAAAATGAATCATCTTTAATTAAAAGATACTCAGTTTTCTTTAAAAAATATGAATGATTGATGCTAACCTCAGACATAGGTGAGCTTATAGTATAGTTGTATAACAAACCTACAGTAGCCTCACCTTTAAGGTCACCCTCATATTAATGTCACCCTCATATTAATGTCATCCTCATATTTAAGGGGAACCCCGGCTATTAAGACATATTAAAAGATTTATTTTGCTGTCTTTAATATATATGTGGCATAAAAACAAGCCAAAGCCTTTTAGGTAAATTTGATATAAAATCGATTTACCTGTGGGCCGCCATTGTTATTTACTTCTCAATGCATTCTGGTTAGTGACGTAGCCTGGTTCAACCGCATATAGTTCACAGTCAGAGACCCCGAAAAGGCAGGGAGATAGTCAAGAAGAAAATAGTCAGTAGTCAGTTTAGATGAAAATGAAGAATAAATCCGACACGCGAGGCCGTGAAAGTCGGGCAAAATGATAGTGTCTATGTGGCAACTGCTTACCAATGCCAACGGAGACTGTAGAGGCAGTTGTTTACAGTCATTGAGGAAATTCTCTCGCGTCTCTGGCCTTATTCGATTCTCAGGACGCGTAGGCTCCTTGTGGGGTAAAATGGTCGGCACTGCATTTGCTCCTAGTCTTCTCCTATAACCAGTTGCACCTGTAAGCTCTTTTAGCAATTGGGGTTGACTAAATGCTTCGAATGCATCAGGGCTAAAATGGCGAGAGCACAGCCGAGGATCTTCGGGCAGTTGTACTCGTCCGCAAGCATCTTCCCATTATTGTCTTCTTTTCTTGTGAGGAAAGCTGTGGAGGCTTACATCTGTTCCTTTGATGACTTTCCACTGGAACTTACACCCAAAAGCTCTTTCTGCAACGACAGGATAGCTATACTATACTATATACTATAATACACACGCAAAAACATGGCTGCTACCACATCTCCAAAGTAGCAGGTCAACCTCGTATTTAAGGTCAACCTCATATTTAAGGTCACCCTCATATTTAAGGTCACCCTCGTATTTCTCTTGTTCAGCCCTGTCATCTCTGTACCCCTGTGTACACTGTGTTTTGAAAGCACTACAGCTCTGACAGAGGCACCACTTCACCCACAACACACAATCCCAGCCGCTCGGCGCTTCTCCCGTCCAGTTTAATGGCCAGTAAAATGCCGGCCAGTCCTCCCTGCCTTGATCGTCACATCACACGGTGGCATTTTTCTCTGGTGGTATGTGACCTTTACCAGGGAGCAGAGCCCGCTGTTGCCGCGGCTAACTACTGACCCTCTTCCGGGGAGCTCATTAGCCGGCTAGATTCTCAAGGGTCACTTTCCAGACAGTCGGGCAATTAGGCTCTTTACAAATACCACCGAAACCTGAGGACAGCACGGCGGGGAACGAACGTGCCAGGAGGCCAAAGCAGATGAAACTCAAGTGTTTGTGTATTAAGAAGGTGGAAGGTAATAGATCCTGAGATGTTTACTTAAAAGTTAATTTAACGACCTAATTACTTGGCAAACAATTAGCCTATACTTTTTCTGTTACAGTGCTTTTCCCAGGTATACTCCGGCTTCTTTCAATACGTGACAATACATTTAGCCTATTGAATGTGAGACCCGCCCAAGGCCTATAGTTGCTGAAATAAGCTTAGGGCATCCATGACTCCAGAAAAAGATTATGTAAGTGTTTACCAGTCGTGGCAGTATAGTAGTAATTGTAATACATTTTTAATTTTACGACTCCCTACCTAAAGCCCATAGTTGCCAAGAAAGGCTCCAGCCAATGGCAACCCTAAAGATAACAGTCAGAACATGAATGAATGGATGAATTAATCACTACGTTGAGATATTAGCACTTTCTTAAAACAGGTGCTTCTTTTAACTCTAGCATCAAGCAAAGAATAGATGTCTTTTTTTGTTACTAAATATAGATCTGATGTACATGCATATGTGTGACCAAGAGACCACCATGTGCTCTAATAATGGATGGCAGCAGACAGAAAGTGAGTCATTGAAAACGGACGAAGTGAAGCGTGAACAAATAACCAATTATAACCACCAACTTTACTTCTTGCGTCTAACATTATACAATCACAATCCTCACTTGCAGCTCTACACGATTTCAAAGCAGAGATAAAGAGATTGACACCCAGTCAACGCAGTCTATAGACCTGCTGTTGTGAAATAAAATGTCTTAAGATCGTCTAGACGCTGGAGCTGTATCGTTTGAATCTTGACTGCAGGAGGCACCGCTGGAAGCTCGGATCTTAAATAGGAACAGATCAGTGACCACAGGACAGCGCCAATTCGTGTCTGCTTTCCAATAGCAGTTATTTGCTGAAGTAGACGGCTCAGTGGTCTGCAGCTCTTAAGACTCATGTTCTCTCTCTCTTGACTGACAGTGGTTAAACGTGCTCTTTAAACCACTTTTTATGTCTCGAATTTTAATTAGCCTTTCATTTTGATGGTTTTGATCTTACCGGTTCAGAATGTTAGCCATTCAAAATTGTGCAAACATGCTAATAAATGTTCGAAGTGGTCAGTGGTCTGTAGCTCTTAATAGTTATGTTCTCTTTTTGACTGACATTTATTGCTGGATTCTACACTCCTTTGTGTCTCAGTGTTAATTAGCCTGTCACTTGGTAGTTTTGATCTTATCGGCTCAGAAAGTTATCTAAATATATTCAAAGTTGTCAAACCAAAGCAAAGTGAAAAAGCTATCTTTACATCTCCAGCGCTGCCTGTTGACCTGGCACACAGTATCTTTGGTATAGTCGTGAAGGAGGCTGTGAAATAATGAGAGACATAGAAGAACTCCTTGAAGAAACACTCCACTCCAAGGTGAAGCCAGCGCCTGATTCTAACACTATGGTATCCTTTATTAGAAGAGCCATCTCATTAAACAAGCATGGTTTGTCTCACACACACACACAGCCTTTATTTAGGGAGCAATACCAATTAGCATTTTCTTTGCGAAATCCGTCCTAATGAGGACTTTGACATACAGCCAGTCTGTCCAAATGATTGCCTATGTCAGCTCTCCCTTGGCAATATATCTTAGCCTTGTAAATATTTACAATTCCCCTGAGGGACCCTTGGCGCCTGTATTAACCATTGTTTGCGTAAAAAAGGTTAAAGAGCCAAACAAAGTGGTGTGGTACAACAAAGGGCAAGGGGACAGGTGGAGAAAATGCTGTTGTGTATATTATGGAATTCAATGAAAGGGTATGGGTAGCTTTGAAAGAGCATAGTAATAAAATAAGCCTCTTGAGCCAGGTGATAAACAGGATGGTTTTCTATATGTATGAATAATTATAGATAGCAGATTTCAGGAAAACCCTAAAACAAGATGTATTTGTGCAGGAATAAACCAGGATTTGCCATAGATTTTATGACAAGATATCTCCGCTTGGCCGACTGTGTGTTCCACTGATGGATGGCCAATCAAGATAGGCATCTTTTAATCTGGGGCACTCAGCCTTTGTCTGCTCATGGACACCCGCATTTGATTGCAATGAAAGAAAGTCTGAAAAGTGTGGACTACTGCCAGTTACTGTACTTCTGTTAGAGGGAGAGAGATGAGGGTCTCTCCTGCCCCCTACTGATCAGTACTGGGTACATGAAGTTTTGGTAATTGTTCAATTATCAGACCTATATGCTCATACATGCAAAGAAACAAAAGCACAAGTGTTCTATATGGTGCTAAACTGTCCCTAAATCTACAATTTCAAGATACAAAAATGTTATAATAATAATCCTGGTACAATATCTTCCACAACAGTACAGTAGCACACATTTACATAGAACATACATAAAAATGCCCCAAAAAATGTAAGCATAGTTAAACAAAAACCAGATTAAACAGAAAAGGATTCACTAAATGGATGCCATTATAATGGGATTGTGTGTTTTTGTGTCCATTGATAAGAAAGCATCAGTTTCTTTACTTATTTGATGACTCCATAATCCAGATCCCTCTGTTCCACACTGTTGATTAAAGAATGATTTTGAGAATGTGCAGTAAACACTCTCCGAGTCCTCTCTTCTCTCTTTCCTCCTGCCTCATGCTTTGTCTTCATAGCCACGGGGCACGACTGAATAATTCTGTTTGAGATTTGAAGTGTGGGGAGAGAAAGACGTCTCACCATGCTGAATGTGAAAGCAGTGATCGCTGAGAGAGGTGAGAAATGCCTGTCTGCCAGAGCTTTGCCACATATTCACTGCGGAGAATCCAGACGTTATTTTGGTACAGTTTGAATGGCACATAAAACAATAAACTGTGACATCTGTGGGATATAGCATGTACTGTTAAAGAGAAAGACAAAGACATCTCCCAATATGATACTGAACCGATATCATCTAATGACAAACAATAGGCACCATTTAGACTCCCATTACATCAAAGCCACTATTGTACAAGCATCTAACTTAGCCCAGATTTGGTCAGACTGTCCAATGCTCACAATATGGATCGTGGGCAGTCAAATTACAATCAATTTATGGTCAGTTTATGTTTACATTTATGTTCATTCACCAACATACTGTTTAATAAACAATAAAACTACTAGATTTGTACAGGAATTATTTCAAAGGATTCGGTAACATTGGGAGATAGGGTAGAAAATGCTACTTCAAGCCATAAGGGGGCAGTAAAAAAATGATTAGTTTCAGTGGATTAGTTATCATTGTGAGGCAGTTTTATGACTCAGTAGATGGAGCTTTTCTCTTGATTTGATGTCTGGTCTGGGCTCTATACCTTTACTCCCCAATGCCTTGGTGGAGGTCTGCATGTAGTAAGCCTAGAAATGGTAAACTGGTTCAGTATATTACTGGTGCAGTAATAGCTCCAGCAATTTTCATGTGTCAGTGATGACACATGTTTATGACTAATGATGTTTAGGTTTGTGACTGTGTTATTCATAGCGGCTAACTGTTAATATGAGAAACTTACTGACTGCACTAGAAGATGATGACATTAAGTGGTCATAATTGAAGCGGTGCATCTACTTTGATTGCTTTGGACATGCCACCTATGAAATCCACACTGGTTCCTTGACTGATTTAGAGCTTCTGGAGCAGAGTTTAATCGTATAGCTAAATATGTTAGCACGGTGCATGCTTGATTTATTGGCAGCACAGGTTAGTAAGTCAATGGGTCAGTGATATTATAAATGTTCATTTAAGGCCCAGTGCTAAGATCTCACAATGATAAGAATGTTAGATTTAGACCAACAACGCCACTGTACCTAAAGAATAATAAGGCACACAGGTAAGTAGCCTACATTGATGACACAAGTTATAGTTGTATTTTATAGTTTATTATATCAGTTTAAACTGTTGCACACAGGTACATATCATAAAGACAGCAAACTGTATCGATTTGGGTTCTTCTTCAAAGGATATTATTTAAGTAATTAATTAATAACGGGCCAAAACTGTGAACGCAATAACTCAAAAAGTCTTTGCTGGATCTTTTTCAACTGTTTTAGACTTTTCTAATAAGAAGTCACAGAACTGGATTGAGTTTGATACTACGTTTAATGACAATTAAATAATTAATGCCCTGAAGCACTTTAATTAAGCCATTAATCCTGCTGAACATAAACAAAAATCTCATGAATTTTGGCACATTGATCCGGACTAGTGTATATTTAATGTACATAGACATTAAGGTCAAATAAAGAATGCCTCTATGGCGCCCCCATGTTTTTTTACTCTAACTTGCCCGATTAGGCTCAAACCTGAAATACCTAATTACCCCCCAGCCCTGAACACATCTGACCAATAAGATGGCAGTTACCTCTATAGCACCCCCTATAGACTGAAAGAAGAATGTAGTTTTAGGGGAATTTACAAAATTTGTCAAAAAAACATCCTTCACAAACAAAAAAGTAAAACAGACCCTTCCCATGTTTGTCATGGTTTATTTGCTCGTTAACAACATAAACACCCTTAGAAATCACACAATGTCTGATTACTGCCATAGCAGCAGAGGGGACGCCAGCGCCGCCGCTCCACTGGAGGCTAGCTCCACTGGAGGCTATGCGGCCCTTTTTCCCACTGAAACCTAACATGCAAGATGAATGACCACATACAAGCTGTAACAGCTATAGCATAGCACAGATACATAGCCCGGACGTCACGCAGCCCGGCTCACCACACCGCGGTACTAAACAACCAAAAGCACCACTCAACACAATATCAAATAAATGGCTCGAAACAGTCGACCTGGCAAACTCGTCACGCAGATGACTGAGACCCAGAAGTGCATATGGTCAGAGACCGAGCAAGAGCAGAGGTGGGCTTTTTATAACGTGCACACTTTATTTAAACAGTAATACTAATACTGCTACACAGATATTCTGGATCCATGACAAAAACACATACGTTTATATTTAACCCACTCCTGTTTTTAATCTAGTCAACAGACTAATGCACCACCCAACAACCATTAACTATGGGTAGAGCACAACCATCTTATTAGGGTTGTACAATACATGCATTAGTGAGAGACAGCATGATTACTATGGGTATACACTATACTTTAGGCTGTGCAGGCACTTCCAAGAGCAGAGCTTCATCATCCTCATCCTCACTCTAGGGAAAGACAAAAAAACTTCTCACATTCACTTAATTACCTTGAAAAGCCCCACAGTGCAACTTCAAGCAATCCAATGTGTGTTGTTGCAGTAAAAGCAGATCTTATAAGAGTTTTATGTCCACTGGGTTCAAGCATATGCATTAATATCTTTAAATTAAAAACATTTCAAAGTTAGAAAATTATGGAAACAATAGTTCTTTGGATGAGTGATTCACAGAAGGCAAGGCAGGTAAAGCGCCAAGCAGGGGCAGGAATTGAACTGCCAACCCTCTGGTTACTGGGTAATCCTCTCTGGCTCCTGATCCACTGCTTCCCCCAAACTGTAGATCCCTTGGTTTTGCACTTTATATTAATGCTCGATGGCTGCCAAGTTAAACAGATCACAGCAACAACAGAAGAGGCTACTGTAAATTGTTGGAATGTGAATTTTCCTTCTGTCAGCATTGGCAACTGTATCATAATTAGCCTCGTAGCATCTCAAAACAGGAGTACTAACTGCTACAATTATGGGGAACATCTGTTGGCTAAACCGTTGGTGGTGAAGTAGAGGAAGTGTGTGTAGCTGCCAGGACTATAAAGATGTTGTCAAACACACCTGCTGCTTAAGCATTTTTCTTAACTGAGTGTGATGTCTATTGTCCTTTAAGTAAAGTCAGCAAAGCCTTTAATTCATGTACTACAGGGCAGCACATATAGTAAACACATCACAATAAAGCAGCTTATAAGTATCTAACTTTTAGATGTTTCCCTGCAGTAGAAAATTAAGACTCATTATTTACACGGACAACTCTAAATAGCTCAAATGTGAAGTTTACATGCAGTGCCCAGTATGTCTATTCAGGTTCATCAATGAAATATCTAGTGAGCACCAGTATCTTCCCCATTGTGACCACAGAACCAATGGCTCAGCACTCGTCTGATGTTATTTAAGATGTTATTTGAGACTTAATAAAAAAAATATATATATCTATATATACACAATTATTTTTTTTATTTTTTTTAATCAAGTCTCAAATAACATCAGAGCAGTGCTTGATTGAATCAGTCAGTCTATAGTGACGTGTGATACAGTTGCATATTTATTGCATTAAACACACACATGTAAATGCATGCTCTGTGACTGCTGCTGTTGTTTATTCATAATCACAGTGATCTGAGCCAAATGTAAAACACAGCTGGCAATCAGCCGGGAACTCTAACAGAATAATAATGACCACAAGAAATGAAGAACAAAAACTGAATGCTGTTGGCATGTGGATTATTCTGCCGTCTACAGTATGTCTGCTCACATCCTGACATTCTGGGGCTTTTTATCCATACTGTATTTTTGCATTGGTATTTATTTATGGATAAACTTTACAGTTAGATCGTGGTGGGAGGAAGGTTATTAAAGGGTTTCTCAAAAGGTTGTAGAGAGGATGAATTACTTTAATTTTTTTTTCTAAATACAAAAAATGTGTGACCAACTTTAAATTAGACGGGTCATAAATATAAGAGAAAGTGTGTCACAATAAAAATGAAAAATGATCAGGGATTACATTAGAAGTTTCATTGTGCAAATGTCTTTAACACATCTGTATTTCTGTGCTTAGATTTTACATACTGTTGACTCTGAAACTGGTTAGGGAAAGTATATAGCAGAGATTGAAAAAGGCAGATATGGCAGCCCCATGGGAATTAATGTGTATAATGTCTGTGTCTCTGTGTGTGTGTGTGTGTGTCTGTGTGTGTGTCGGTGCACGTGTGTGTGCGTGTGTCTGTGTGCGTGTCTCTGTGTGCCTGCGTATGTCTGTGTATGTGTTTGTGCGTGTGTAAGTATGTGTGCGTGTTAAAGAATTGGACATGAATGTGAACTTGAGTGATGGTCTTGGAGGACAGGGCATGCATATCCGATGCTGCTGTTGAGCCCAGGCTGTTGCATTGATACATATGATTACACATATGCGTGCCTAACAGAAAATTCTCACTAAATTATGTAGTACTGGTTGCACACAAATACCCAAACATGAAACACTTAAGTAAAGAGATAAAGTGCTGATTCAAGCTAACTAAAACAGCCTGCTTGTGTTTTCCTGTTTATGCTGCCAACTGGTTGAAGGCACACTGGGAATTCCTAGCAGCGGGCGCTCCAAGGGCCCCTTAAAGCCCACTGTAGCAGCTGATTTCCTTACAACAACTAGAATGCACTCAGAGAGAGCAGACCTCGGCCAAGGCAGCTTATTTCATCTGTACACAACAAACAGTTCTAAATAGAACCTTCTGTGGGACTGGACACCCCTTCAGAAAAAGACAGTGACTTCTCTTTCTTTTCTCTTTCTTTTTCTTCTCTTTGTTTCTTTTAATGATTTCAATTCAAAATCATTCAAATCCTTTTAATACAATGAGAGGTTATCAAAACCATAGAAACAACACTAATAGCCTAATGGCGTGCAACAGTGCCTGCCCCCCTCTGGTTTCAAATTCACATTCATTTTCAAAATATCCATAGTTTAGGGATTTAAAAGATTGATGGAGGCTAATCAGCTATGTGATATAACTCCAGTGGTGGAGGTGTCCTGGCTCTGGGCTATATATACAGGCATGTATATGTATGCATTTATATTCAAAAATATGTGTGAATATGTGTATGTATATCATATTTATTATTATTTAGTATAGTTTTTTCTGTTATACACATTGGGTGGGAAAAATTTGTATTTGATATATATATATGCAAATGACACACAATAAAGTATATATATATACTGTATATAAAAAATATGTGGTGTAACTCCTGATCATAGCATGATTATTTTCAATTAAAATAATAATTGGCATGCTACCTGTTGATTAACAGATGACATTCTTTGAAAATATCCTGGATCAAGACGGTGATCTGGATCACTCACAAAATCAATTGCTCCTTGTGTCATTCCTGAAAATTTCATCAAAATCTGTTTTTGCGTAAAGTTGCTAACATGCTATGTGTTAGTACCACCTTGGCGAAGGAAATAAACATGCCTCAGAAAAAACTGTGTTTGAACAAAAACAAATTACACCGTAGAGATGAAAAAGTCATGAAGACAGCTCAGTGAACGACAAAAGAAACACCAGCAGACATGGATAAATAAAAGTCTCCCAAAGGCAGTAAAAGTGGAAAAACCCTGCGGCAAAGACCTCCAGGAAGAAAAGGGACTAGACACGAGCACTGCATCTTTTTGAGGATGAAAGACTAACCATAATCGCCCAGTTGTGTCGTTTTTGTCCCAAAGGCCCCTCTCCGAAAAACAACTGGCGCTTTAAGCTTGGACAGATAGCAGACTGAAGGGATGACGGCTTGTAGAGGAGCTGAATACCGTAGAGGTTTGAGAAAGAAGACACACACTTTCCTTCACAAAATGTGAGCGTCTCCAAAACAAACATCCAAAAAAGAAACAACTTTGCCTTTCTTTGAACAGCACAGAGTCAGCACATACTCAACACATGCACGCCCACAGTGAATATCTCACTTTCTTGTTGCCCCTGGAGTCCCTGCAGAGCTCTAATGATTGAGATGGAGAGGGCTGTGTATTGACTGTGACACAAAAGCGCCTTCCGGCACAAGAAGGCAGGATACAGTAAAAGCAAAAGTTAGAGATGCCTTCCATAAAAATATATAAATCCATGATTAATCCATCAGGTATAAAGAAAGGGAGCAGTTTCATCTAGAGGGCTTCTGATTTATTATTAAATATTGTGGGGCACAGGTTGAATGTTTAAAACTTCACTTCGAGAAGAGACAAGCAGGGTGACATAAGGCAGATCTGAGACGAAAGTAATGTTTTACATAATGTGATAGATTGCATAACCACATGCTGTTAGTTATTTTATATTTGAGCTATTACCACCTTGACGGTTGAAGACATGGTGCTATTTCACAGATGTCCTTGCACACATCGTCTTGATTTTGTTTATGTTATATGAGGCATTTCTGTTTCTGGGCTGAATCTTTACTGTCATCATAACCACATGAGCTGCACAATTTCCCATCTTATTTATACCTGTACCCCAGGATCCTAGTATTTCAATTTTGGTTTACACATGTATGCAGGTGTCAGTCCTGTGTCCAGTTAAAAGTAATATTTTTAATCTATTATTAATTTCTTTAATAATTCACAATTTGGGTTCATATGTCTTTTTGTAATATCATGCACAATTATTTCATTTCACTTTTTTATATATAGCCCTATGTTGGTGAAGTATTTCATCCATTCAGGTAGAGACAGGTAAGACCTCATCCAAGGGGTCAAATATGATATCTATATTCTGTTAAAACCGATATTATAACATTGGCCTATAATGTAATAATTTTGGCCATTTATTCCCCCAGTAAGTGACAAAATGAGTTAATTACAAAATGAAAAGTTTGGCCATTCAAGCCAATAATGTAATAACCTACCAATAATGTAACCAGGCAACCACAGCTGCCCTTGAGCAAAACAATTAATAAGTCAGATGCCACCCTACAGCCAGACACAACTGAGTAAAATGTTGTCAGTGGTAATAAGAATGATTTGTATCCATAGTAATCTGATTACTGCACTTTTATAATAGCATCAGTAAAGCTATTGTATTATATCGAAGGTAACTTAATCTTGCCAACAGAAAGAAATTGTAATTGTGGATGTTAATTGACACTACACACATACGTTCACGTTGTTTGACTATAGGTGCAAAATAGACATGGGTCCTATTTATGAGAACTGCACTTTGCTGCTGATGCCATTTGCCTCTATAGTTTACAACAGAAATCTACTATGGACCGCTTAGAGAGCAGGTTCTTTCTTCTGTGCATTGAGCTACCTAGCCTCGTGCTAACCTGTATGCATTTCGATTGTATCTCAGTCTGTTCCTCATTTCTAAATTCAGTCTTCTCACCTTGTGCCAAGTGGGGACAGGGACATCTGGGTGTAAATTGCTCAGTTTGCAATGGATAGAGGGGGGAACAAAGCTAAAAGCAATTTCCGCACTATCTTTTAGTGGGGTTTGTCGCCAGTGTTGCTACAGCCCTGTTGGGACCCCAAACTAAAAGAGAAAAGCACCTCTTAAACAGCGTCCAGTCAGCACAGAGGAGATTAGGAGTGAAAGGAGCGGCTGGGGAGAGCAGAGGCGTTATCACTTCTCACACTTGACTAGCGGTCAGAGCCACCCAGATTACTGTTATTTTCACCGATTTAAACAGGCCCACAATACAGAACATAAACCCCACTGTTCAAAGCTTGTTCCACATCCGAGAGCAAATATTATGATCCTGAGCCCAGTGCGATAGTATCCAGAGAATAAACCATACTCCCTTCATAGATAAGGGCCCCAGCACTAAACCAGTCATTATATAATGCACATATTTACATACAGATTTATTTTCTTTTATTTAGTAGATTTTGAATGATAATATTATTCTTTTACAAGCCCATTTCAAAACAGGTTGGGGCAATGATGAATACATAAAGGGCTAAAAAACATAAAACTGTATTAAATATGACACTATCACTCATTTATAAGCAAATGGAAGTGATAAAGCAGGAGCATTTTGCAGCTCTATGGACTTATTGAAATGTAGCCAGTAGCAGTTTTACCAGAAAAGAATGTAAGTTGAAGGAACACTTTCTGAAAATATTGTCATTAAATGTAAAATAATAATTTCTACTGTTAACAACGTTGTTAAACAGAAAATCTGGAGAAGATATTATACAGTATAATTCAGTTCTAGAAATGACATATTTTTAATGTTATTAGTCGTTAATGGAGTGTCATTTAGATAAACTCAATTAAAATTCTCCAGAGGAACACAAAACCTTATCCACCTTTGTAATGCAGCCAATGTACACATCTATCTGAAAACTGCAGCCCCTGAAGGTTCCCTGGAGGACACACAAAGACCATTCACAGTAGATAGCAGTAATTTGGGGTCCTGCTTCAACCTCCCTGCATCTTTTCTCTTGATATAATCTTTGAGAAATACTGTTTTGACAGCAGAGAAACGTTTACAGTAAATTCCACTGAAGCCCTTTAAATAAGGAGAAGGGGCCATATTGTTTATTTATGGTGCAGATGCTGTGGTACTCTGGTGGATCCAAACTCTAATAACTTCCAACAGACTCAGTTAGTCCATTAGACGATGGCACCTGTTTAAAAAGATCCAGACAGCAGCCTTTGGCCATAACTCAACGCAGACTGAGCTGATGTATTAAGATGTATTACAGCCACAAGAGACCTATAGAGGAACACCAAGGTCAGGGAAAAAAACTGAAGGCTTTACCTCAAGCTGCTGCTTGACATCCAAATCAGCATTTCAAAATCACTCAGCGAGATTAAAACAGCACAGAATGGAAAGATGAGTGAGATGGAGAAGACAAGTAATCTGGGTGCTCCTGGCTGCTGTATGATACAACACATCTTATTATAGTATTTCTCCTTTTTCCAATACACAGAGATTGAAAATGTTTCAAATTTTTTGTAAAGCGATTCACCAACGGGATCACCTACTGCGTAGATAACTGTGTAGATACTGATGCTGAAGCTCATTCAAAAAATTAGATTTATTTAGCTTTTTCTATAAGTTGTATGTATGCATTTACACACTGCAATGTACTAATATTATCACCTTCCTGCTGCCGCCCTCTCACTGATAGGTGAAAAAGATTGTTGAAGGTTGCTTTAAAGAGAACATCCTCAAGACATTTTGTGAAGATGGAGGGAGCACATTTCAGGCTGGATGTGACACAGTGAAGAGCAGCTGTCTCGGCTGCTACCTGACACATTAGCACATTATCAGTTATTTTCCAGGCACGCTCTGGTGTTAAGGATATGAGAAGTGGTATCAAAATGGTGATGGGTTTGAGGCGAAAGACTTTAGGTGCATTAGCAAAACATTGGTTAAAATATACTAGATGTCATATTCTGTAGGAATGCTATTGTAGAAAAAACTTAAAATAACTTAAAAATTTAGAATGACGCACACTCCATTCTCATAAACAAACATTGACATATGCAGCAATATAATAGAGAGGAGGCAACATGATGCATCCCCGTCATGGCCCACAGTGATGGATGACTCCGCGGATCCCAAAGTGAATCGAGACGTTCCACAACACTGACAGAGGGAGACACAGAGGCGTTTGGTCTTTGTGAGAGAAAAAGAGAAGAATGATTTTTGTTGCGTGTGTTTGTATTAGACGAACACGGACAAACATGGTTGTGTCTGGCGGGATGGCCGATGTCCAGCCAAGTAGAGCAGAGGGTGACAGTGATGGAGAGGTTCGATGTGGGCTGTGGGGGTACAAGTTAGTGCAGTCAGTGCTTGATGACTGGAGAAAAAACACCAGGGAGAGGTGTCAACACAGAAAAAGGTCATGACTGGGCAGAAACAAAGATAGATTCCATTATTCCAGAGGAGGACTCAGTTGTGTTGTTGGTTCGTGCGGCCAAAAGCTCAGCGTTTGGGAAATATGGTGAAAAAAGTTCCATTTGATTCAATATGTCAAACACAAACACATAACATTTGAGGACAGCCCCAAAAAGCTATAGTCCCATCAAGCATTTTGTCAGAATGTCTTTGAATGTTATGATTGTACAATGTGTCCAGGGAGGCCTTCTCTGAAGTCAAGAGTCTGCAGACTATATTTCAGAGCAGTGGATTTGATAAAGTTTGTCCTCTGGTATTACTTCTGGGTTTAGTGGACAATGCAGTCTCATAAATTCTTTGCAACTGCATTTCACTTCCCCTTTCGCTATTTACTTTTGTTCTGTTGTGCTAGCAGAACACACTAGAATATTTCTGTATTATCACCAGTTGTTGATGTGATGTTGACGAGTGGTAAAGACCAATGGGAGCAGCATAGTAAATCTTATCCAAATATGGTTGAACATTCTTTCCTCATAGATATGATTCATGTTGAATCTGAACACAGAAGAGCAGTTAAAGTTCAGTTCATTTTAACCTGAACACTAACTGCACTCAAAAGACAGATTGATTGTACATTAACCAATTCCTTCCACTGAAATAGCCCGGCTTGGTATATGTGAAAAATACAACTATGTCCCAAAGTATTGTTTGAATCTAGAATCCTCAACGACGACCACACCACATCTGCTTTTGTATTTACATAAACTGCACAATTTCCAAAGCATTACATTCATTAGAGCGTAATATATCACTAAAGTGCAGTTAACAAAACACTATTCCTATTTGACTCCGTGTAATGTTAGTGAAAATTCAGCTTGAGAGTTACACGGCAACAGCTGTATTTCACTACAACCTGGGCACGCACAGCACAATAACCCTGAGTTAAATCCTGTCTGAAGATGCCAACGCTTGTATCACTTCATCACAAATCGTATCCATCTCTCACAACAGAGCAGGGTGCAGAATAAGCACTATAGCAGCTAAGTGGTGCTAAAGTTAAAAAGATGTTGATTTGCTGCCGGGCTGGCAGTTTGTGTAAGCAGACATAATAATGAATGAAAACAGTTTTAAATGGGAGACTAGACAAGAAAATTCATAAAGTTGCCCAAAAAATGTGAGTTTGACTGTGACACAATAAATAGTGAAGGCAGAGAAGGAGGAGGTGAGAGGCAAGCGGTGAATGCAAATGAGAATGGTGAGTTTCACAGAAATGATTGCTACTGCTATTACAATTATCATTAGCATGTGTTGTGTTGGCAATAAGTAGTCTCATTATGGCAGATCCCATCATCCTGCTAATTGTGGAGGATGCCGCAATGGAGCGAGCAGGGGGCTTGGTTACAACAGGGAGGGTTCGCTGCCAGATTTAGACAAAGGCTGAAACACAGGTAACCGTTTAACAGTTTTATTATGGCTGGAGTGGATAGTATTCTTTAGTACATAATCACAAAGAAAAAAGTAATTATATCGGTGAAACAAAATGTTCATTTAGGTACATCTGCAATGAATATATTAATAAGTAATTAATTAATTACCTAAAGCTATGAACGCAACAACTGAAAAATTTTCAAATTTTCTGGACAGTTACATACCATAAAGATGCTGAACTGGATTAATGACAATTTAAGTAATTAAGTAATTAATGGCCTGAGGCACTTTAATTGAGCCAAAAATCCTGCTGAACATAAATAAAATCTCATGAATTTTGGCGCGGTGATCCGGGCTAGTGTATATTTAATGTATATAGGCAAATTACAGAGGTCAAATAAAGAATGACTGAATAGCGTCCCCATGTTTATGGCCTCTATGGGACTCTGGACACACTTGGTACAGTGATTCTACACAGTGTACCAAACATAAAATATTATTATGACCCCACCCTACAAGAAACAGGAAGTCGGCCATTTTGGATTGAAATTGTAAAGTCAGGTATATTTGACAGCCTCTAACTTGCACATACTTTGCCCGATTAGGCTCAAACCTGAAATACCTAATTACCCCACCTCTATAGCGCCCCCTATAGACTGAAAGAAGAATGTAGATTTAGGGACATTTTAAAAATTTGGCAAAAACAATTCTTCACAAACATCCAGACAAATAAAAAAAAGTGGGGGTGGGGCCTCTTAATTACTTGTTAACAATATTAAAACCCTTAGAAATCACACAATGTCTGATTAAGGTGCTGTTGGTGACAGGTTTAGCAGACGTATGGGGCCGTTTCGCCGATATACACATTGCTGTCGGGGACGACAGAACAGGCCTAGTTATGTTAAAAAAATGACGGCAGGTTTTTTTTCACTATTATTATTATTATTATTATTTTGTGTTTGTGGTTGTTCACAGTGCCAGAGAGAGCCCCGTTGCATGGGAGGGACAGTCAATGGAGAGTGTGGACAATAACCAGCCCAGTCATCCAGTGGGGTCAGAGAGTCAAAGCAGCCCAAGCCAAACCCAGGCTCAGAAAAGACTGGAGCCTGAGGAAGAGCCCAAAGAGGAGCCTCCACCACCACCTCCTGAGGACGAGGAGTCCAACAGTGGGGTAGAGTGACAAAATATTGTTATATGAAGCTGGATTATACATTTTCATTTAAAATGCATATTTAAATAAATATGCACAGTACAGTAACTTGAATTAGATTGGGATTTGTTTTAGCCAGTCATAGTCATATCAACAACTTTTATCACATACAACAACAAACTTCTATGTAATTACGTCATATGTGTCTAAATACATGGTGCAAACTGGAACTGGACAGATTTTATTTGTTATTTTCTTCAGGTGGAAGATGTGACCATCTCCTGCTGTTTGTGTGGTCAGGACTTTAACTCTCGCCGCAGTATCAGGCGTCACTGTCGCAAAATGCACCAGACCAAACTTGAGGAGCTTCGAAAGTTTACCGAAACACGTACAGTCCCTACAAGCCTCCTCTCAATGGTCAAAGGTACTGATAATACAAGAAGTGCAGTATGTGCTGTATATCTTTATCATGTAATTCTATCTATTTCTTTATTTTTTTTTTCCTAAGGCCGGACAAGGACTCATAGCACACCTACTGGAAAGTCCTGCCCAGTTTGCTTAAAAACTTTTGCTACCAAAGCCAACAATAGGCGCCACTTTGACGAGGTGCACCGTGGCCTACGCAGGGACAACATTACACCCAGCGTTGCTACTAAACCATCTCAGCCCTTAACTCCAAACGAGCCATCCCCCAAAAAGAGCAGCAGTGCCTCTCCAACACGCAGCCACAACTCCAAGCCTGCTCCTGTGACCGTAAAAACTCCACCAACTACAACTAACAACCAGCCCAAGCCTCAGAACCAAAGCCAGGCACCTGCTTCTACCCAGGCAAACCTCATGTCCTGTCGCTGCACACTCTGCAAGAGGACCTACAGCTCTCAGGTTGGACTGCTGAATGCTTTATTTTGTATCAAGTGTGAGTCTGCACAATAATGGAATAACTTGGGATACCGCAATTATAATATGGCAGTATGGCAATATTGTGGGTGTTTTTTAGACTGGTGACCAAATTAAGTGAAAATTAAATGAGAAATTTTGCCGCAATTGGACAAATTGGTAAATTTCCGTCAAATAAAAGACCAAACATTATTGCTGTCTCTTTAGTTTCTTGTGATGTGGATATTACATTTGCCAATATTGTGATAATACTATATAATGCATTATATTATATTATGCAGCTCTAATATAATTCTTTAATAAAATCAAATGGTAACCACATAGATGCCCACATGCTAGGTTCAAACTTACAGGTGTCATCTCTTTCTCTGTTTTTCAGCTGATGTTAAAGAGGCACATGCGCATTGTCCACAAGATATACAGCTCAAAAAACAGACCCACTACTGCCCCAACTGCACCCACTGCTCCCAGCAACAATAGCATCCCTCCTAGTGCCAACACTATCCAGGTGAAGGAGGAAGCAGTGGAGCCCTCAGATGAGGATGAGGAGGACATTGACAGCAGCCCTGCACCATCTCCTATTGACAGCCCTGTGACAGTGAAAAGTGTCCCACCACCCAACGCCCTGAAGATGAAGGAAGAGGAGACCCCACCCAGTCCAAAACCGCCCCCATCTTCAAACTCTGCTGCTCTGAAAATGAAACAACTTTCTGTAGGTTTTGACTTTAAACAGCTCTTCTGCAAACTCTGCAAGAGACAGTTTAGTTCACGCCAGAACTTATCCAAGCACATTGAGCTCCACACAGACGGGACGGAAATTTTTATTAAGTTCTACCGCTGTCCTCTTTGTCGCTACGAGTCACGGCGCAAACGAGATGTACTACGTCATGTGACGGTGGTGCACAAGAAATCTTCGGCTTACCTCGCCAAGATCATGCCCAAACTGGAGAGCAGGGCAGTGAAGAGGCAAGCAGAGGCAGTGCTTAACAACCCTACACCCAACAAGAGGTCAAATGTCAAAGAGGAGGTGAACGGGCGCCACTGTTCCTCTGAGTCGCCCTCTCCATCACCGCCTGTCACAAGAAAACAAGAGGGCTCTACTTCTATCCCAAATACACCAGCTCCATCGTCTTCCTCCAGCCCACATCCAGCCCAGCGCAAGCACCCGGAGACTTTTTCAGCAGCAGCCTTCAGCCCGTCCCCTCCTGTGACCCGCAAACAGGACAGACAGCATCATAGCCCTAACCCAGTCAGCCCCCCTCTGACCCGTCGCAGTGATAAACACTCACACCATCGCTCCTCCTGCACCTCCCCCAACACCCACCACCAGGACACCCACCACCAGGACACCCACCGTCATGACACCCCGTACGAGAGCACAGGCTCCACTGAGGTCAGGGTCACCAAGAACTTCTCTCTTCATGCCTGTGACCAGTGTGGACGAGCTTTTGCCAAGAAGGTATATAAAGTCATTATCTTTATCTGTAAAAACTCTTCAAAACACAGCTCTGCAATCCATAGTTGTCAATACTTAAGGACATTCTATGATAATCACATGGCTGTATTTTTCTCTAAAGGTTAATCCAAAACTATTTCCTTAAGCACTTATCATTGCTCGTGTTTTGACAGTTGTACCTGGAGTCTCACAAACGAAGCCATCGTAATGCAGCAACTGCAGCAGCCAGCCGTAGGAAAACAGCAGGAGTCAACACCCGCTCCAGGTCCCTGATCTGGTGAAGACTAGTGTAAGTCTGTTTGGGTTTTTCTTTAAATTGGACTGTAATAACAATGCAACTGCTTTACAATTTGAGGACAAACCTTTTCCTTCCAATTAAAAAAATCTATATGATGATCCACAAAAAAAGAATTATTATAGAAGTATTTATTTACTGATGTTTATTTTCTTTTTCTGTCAGCAGGCCAGTGGGGATAATGAACAAACAAGCCCCTAACGATAAAAATGAAAATCATCATTTTTTTATTTTGAAAGATATTGCACAAACGGAGCACACAGGAGCACACAGAAGAGACAAAGGAAACAATAGAAGTGTAAACTATTTCAACCCCATGAACCAAATACTATGTTGGAGTCATTTTTGTATAGCATCCTTATGATGCTGCCCGGCTGAAATGCACAATCTGTCCAGAAGGAGGTGCTGCTATACACATAGGCTGGTTTGAATGGTGGACTATATAATGTATATATAATGTAACTGTATTAACTTCTTACAATTTGTAAATGTTGATCTATATACAAACCACCATTAGTGGGTGGATTAAGGACTGAATGGGTGAAATTGAGTGAAGAAGCCTCCAAAGGAATGAGACTGGGAGACAGTTTTCTAACGTAAAAAATCCTGTGCAAATATAAAATAGTTCCTCTTTTATGTAGCACATATATTTCTCAACAAATGGTTAATCAGTCGGTACTTTTCCCATCCATTTACTCTTTGTGCATTTGTCACTCATCACACCGGTATCATAATGTCTTACCAAACAAAAGCCATACCGACTGTGTGTCTTCAGACTACACTTTGCCTTACCTAAAGTCATCAACAGGACAGTGTTCACCCATGTCCCAATGGACCGTGCATCTGTTGAACCTGCCTTACAGGGACTTACCCTTTTTGATAATCACGGATCAAAACCAGACTATAGTCAAACTAAAGGACTGATGTCTTTATAGTTTCTTTAAAATGTATATTTAAAATTTAACAGTGTTGTTGTTTTTGTAGACCGTTGTTTCTTTAGTTTGACCATAGCTGACCAAATCTCTCTGTTGTAGGCCATTATATTGATAGTCCAGTAATGTCTGGAGTGTACAGGAGCTGTCAGGTGAGGCTGATAATGTTGTAAAACTAAAGAGTTATAAACTGAGATGCTCTCATTTGAAGAGAAATTGACAACTTCTTCTCATAGATGTCAGTAATTATACCACTTCAAAACCACACTGTGTGATCTCAGTCCTGTTCAAGTGTTAATACATAGATTTAATTTTCTAATTTAATTATTATTGTAGAGTATAACTGAAATTGAACTTCCAAAGGCAATGTCCATCAAATTGACACTAATCGTATCACCATATTCTGCCTGTTAAAAAATGTAATATGTGAGAATGTAATTTACAGTGTGCAGAAAAAATATACAGATGTACACATTATTGTGTAATTAGCTGGCAAGCTTGTTTTGCTGTTGCCAATACGCAAAAATAATTCATATTTTGTCTCGAAGAATAAGGCCTGCTTTTGTCATTTCTGAAATTGTTTAACCTTTATTTAAATGTCTTTGTCTAATGTTCTCACAGTAGTTCTAACATCACTGGATCTTTGGACCACTTTGAGTTTACGTCTGGATGTGTTTAAGTCAGATGACAGCACCTAGAGCACAGTAAGCTTGCACATAAAGTGAAGAGAGAGTGACCAAATGCAGATACGTCTTACATAAAATGGAAAGCCATGAAATGGGACAAAAGCTAAAAAGACCAAACTTTATTTTTCTAACTGAAGGTCTCAAATATGTACATAATAGTTAATATAATAGTCAGAATAGTTATTGAGATTACTGAATTGTCAGTTGACCATACACTGTAAAATGTGACATGTTAACCTTGTAAAAATCTATGCAACTGGTGCTTTAAAAATACTTTAACGCAGACTCTAAAGGTACTTGAAGTGTATTTATTAAGTATATTTTTCTGAACTTTATAAGTGTTTATCTTCTGCTCGTTTTTGTTAGAAGTTGCAGAAGCCTTACCACCAACTATGGCCTTAGGTGGTACACATTAGACACTAGCCGATTAGTGACACTTGCTATACTCACACAGATGTTTATGTGAGTTCATTATTTGAAACTATTTACTGTGTTTTTAATTCAACTGGTTTCCTAGATTTTAATAGGTTAACTACTCAAATTTTACAGTGTACAATGAAAGCCCGTTCTGACTAGTTCTGTCACTGACTTTGTGTTACATTTCTTCATTATGTTTTTTTAGTACGTTATGTGCATTCTTTTTCCCTGTTGGCAGAGGCACTTTGTTTTGAGGAGGAACATCCTGACCACAATTTTTTTGTAACTCATTGCTTTTCCTGACCTGTTATGAAGTTCACCTTATAATCCTGAAGAGCGTTTTCCAGATGTGACACGAATGTTCCGAACAACCACTTAATATTAAATAAAAATGTACTGTATCACACCTTAGCGACCAGTGTGGTGGGATCATTATTGTTCTCAGCTCTGACTCACAGACAGCATATATGTGCATGAAGAATTTGCATGTTCTCTTATAGCGTGTGTGTCCGATCTAATACTGTGTGCTCTTGACAATGAGTGTTCGATGTGGCGATAAAAGATCAGTCTGAAGTGATAAAAGTTCGGACAGTTTGCGAATCTGGGAAGATGGTTGAATCGTGCTACAGCGCATTTATTTAGCTCTTCATTGTCATTTTTACTGTAACAATGCCAGTGTTCATAATCATTAAATGGGGAAAGTACTGTGAATGGTATATATGGTGTGTAACTGCGTAAAACCAAAAAATACAAAGTCAACTAAAATCAGGATCAAATCAAAATCATGATCTCATAAAATCTTGATATTATCATTTGACCATATCACCTTCCCTTACACATGCTTTTTCAATGCAACCCACATGCAATACTGTGCTAAACATCTTGATCCCTATACACTCTTGGCTCTTTATTACACCTAGAAAAGTGTAGGGATTGTCTCCATTTCCATTTCTATTAAACACTAAGACAGCGGATTCAGAAAGTAGTTCAATTTGAATTTTGGTTACCATTCATGAACCTGCTCCTTGATTTGAGTCCACCTGTGGAAAATCACATTGATTGACTGATATGGCGAGACACTATAAAAGGCCTCACTGCAAGGCTTATCGGAGCAAAGACCAAACCACAAGGTTCAGAGTTTCCGAAAAAGATTTGGGACAGAGCTGAAGAAGGTCACACAAAGCTCCAGCTGCTAGAGTAAAATGTGTTTTCAGGTGCACTGTGGCGTTCATGATCCTCAAATGGAGGAGGTTTGGCACAACCTAAAAAAATCGGAGGGCAGGAGGACATCCTGCGTGGATATGGGACAGAAGAAGATTCATTCAGAAAAAGACGGGCTACAACTTCAAACAAATTAAGTGCATTTACTGGAAACAAATCACCCTTTTTGACTCACATGCCTCCAGTGTCTCTGGTCCCGCAGTGACACATTTTGAACCACAAGATGGCGTTATTGCTCCGTGCGTCTCTTCCGCTTCCTCTTCTCTGTGGCCACAAATTGGACATGTTGCGCACATCTTCCACACTGTGATCTTCCACCGGGTCTCTTTCTATTGCCGCTTTCTCGGTCCACACAGCTTGTCAAATGGTTATTACACAGATGGGATGCGCTTCATTTATTTAATTTCATTCACTGCGTAGGGCCATGACGCTGGGGTTTTTTTTTTGCTAAATTGGGATTCAACTTTTAGCAATTAAGACTGCGACTGCCGGCCTGTGTGAGCACATTTTGATGACTTATTAATGTGTCCAAACAACCAAAGCTTACTATTGTTGCTCCTATCGATCCCATTGACTAGTCATAAACTTGATTGAATATATGGCCGGTCCCGGACGACAGTGGCGCAATTAGATGATGATTTGGTGCTGGGTGGAATAAGCAGATTGAAAAAAGAACACGCGGTATGCACAGTGGCTCGTTTAGTGGTGGGAGTCGTGCGTGCGTGTCCCTTTCAGCGCCCCATCTTTCCAGTGTGCGCGCGCGTCCGTGGAAGCGACAACGAACGAACGAGCGTTAATTGGAGCTTCAGCAAAGAGGGGGTTTGGGGTGGAAAGTGTGGAAAGCTTTTGAAGGCATTGTGGTCAAATGGAAAAATAAAATCAGGTGGGTTCAAGCGACATATTGATCACGACTGACACATTGCGATTGTGACGAATTCCTCTGCGCTATCTCTCCGCACCTCTCCCTCGCTCATCCTTCCCCTCTCTCCCTCTGCTCATTCTTGGGCATCGGCTTCATTTCACGCAGCCTCCAATTCGTTATTGTCTCCATAGAGCAAGCGCTATCAATTTTGAAACCACAATATCACCACTCACGCCTGTGTTTCTGGGCTGTTGTGCGCTCGCGTTGTGGATTTGTCTTCTCTGTTTTGCTGTTGTGGAACAAAAAAATCTCACTCCAAGACTTAAGAGCTGGCTGGTATCTGGGAAAACTGCTGAGCTCCGCAAGGAAGTTGCCCGAGGCGGACAGGGGGACCCTAAGGAATCTGCGAGAGAGAGGCTCAGACTAGGCGCTTGTCACAGCATCAGCCGCTCACATGCAGCTGGATCAATCAGATTTACGCAGGTAGTGTGCGCCACCAGTCATCATATTATTCCTCTAAGTCTGTTTTTGCATTTTTAAGTGTTTGTCATCTGCTCTCTGCCATTCACATTCCTTCACTGGTGGATTTTTTGGGCATGCCACCTCTTCGCTGCTGTTTTACGCTCCTCTTTCTGGTCTTCCCGTGGGTTTTAAGTGATTTCCTGACTCGTTATTATTTATTCACAAGGAGGCTTTTGCGTGAGAGACGTTAGGTGAGTAAATGTTATATCAGCGCGTAGAGACAGTCTTTCTTCTTTGTAACTCTATTGTTGGGGGGGCATCGCGGTTGCTCAAGATGTCAGTGCGTAATGGTGTGTTTCTGTTTCCACGGAGGATGGCACGGTCTTAATTAGGGTACGATCAGAACAGAAGCAGCACTGCACAGAAGCCTATAGGCTCCATAATGAGCACACACCCCACACTTTGATCTGGCGCCGTTAGATTTTTCAAACCTATGGGCTCTAGCTTATCTGCAGACGCACGACTCCATCACGTCAAAATACTAGGCTTTTTTTTTTTTAACGGTGATAGTGTCTTTTAGCGGGGATTATATGGGACTTATGAATACAGGTTTGGGGGGAAAACACTTGTAGATCTTGTATAATTCAAAATGAGGTGTGTATAATCACGCTTTATAACTGTGCACTTGAGCTCCCTGCATGGCTTTTTCCAGCTTCTATTTGGATGCCTCAGAAGCCATACATTTTAAATGTGCTTCTATCATCTTTTTGAAACGATAGACAACTCTAAACATAGAATTTGCCCTCCCCAGCTTCAAATTGTTGGTAGGTGTTTCACAACTTGATGCTCAAATTATTGTATCCAGAATAGAGCTTGCGATTTGCATGGCCTCAGGGATTTCTTGGCGTGGACTTGCTATTGAAAATTGAGCGAATACTGTATGTGACATGTGAATGTGTGGATGAAGTGGGGGTAGACAGTGACTGCAATAGTTCAAAGATTGATAGACACCTGCTTGGAGAGAATTGGGCAGCAGTAGAGTGAGGAGGTAAAGCCAGGGACAGGACAGAGAAGGCAGAAAAGCTATCAGTTTCTGAAAAGAGCAGCTCCCTCCCCTGAGACACACACACACGCACACACAAACACACACACGCACACACAAACACACACGCACACACACACATACACACGCGCACACACAGACAGAGGGCTGCAGAGGAGGGTAGAGGAGTAGAGTGGACCAATCCAGGGCTGCATTAATGTGTAGTTATTGCAATATAATGCCATATAAGCATCACAAAGTTAATCCTAATAATCGTATGCTCTTCCATCTGACTGAGCTGTATACAAATAATCATTTTCTTTTTAAATTCCTAATGAGAACACTGATTACTCCTGGTTCAGTCCTAAGTCCGTTTTGAAATGAGCCTCAGATTTCTTTTGCTTCACAAAAAAAATTAAATGTTGCTCGAAAAATCTAGTTCAATCTATCCAACTAGAAATGTGTATCGAACTATTTCCAATCCAATTAGGGTGTGCAGGTTACAGCTGATAGAAGTATTGTTTGCATTAAGCCAAAGATCTCAACACCATCACCAGCACTTTTTTCAGTTTGGCTTGAAATTATGGCCAGCTCTTTCTCTGTGGAGTATGCATGTTATCCTTGTGTCTACAAAGTTTTCTCTTGGAGGGTCTTAACAGCAGTTCCTGGTTAAACAAAGGTCAAATAAACAATTGTCTACAGTTAATAAAGCTTTATTAAGGGTATCCAAAGATTGATTTCCGACGATATTCAATTATGGCATTTCCCACTTTTATCGCAGGCTTAGACCAGACTAAAAGAGAAAGAGCAGACGGGAACAATAGAATAGAACATCCAACACTCAACAAGACAGCAGCTGTGGGTGTACATTCAAAAGTGCTTAACCCTCTTCATGTGAGTCATAGCCACAGGACCTCCCTCTTTGGGCCTGCGTACGCCGGCTTTTAGGTTTGGAGTGCTTTGTAGACTGTCATAAAGGACAAGGACTCCCGTGGGAGCTCTGTGAAGGGGAAAGGGACTAATACCAGTACAGAGTGAGCCCTTATTAAAACTTCTTTATAACTCTAAAAACCACAAAGATGCTGATACTCCAGGACCCTTGAAATAATATCAAGCATGAATGTTTTAGACCTGGTCATGGTTTCAAGTTTTGGCTTATTTTAGACTTGGATTATGGTTTAGTCATCTTTAGAACAGATTTTGCCATTGCTCCTGGTTTAGTCCTAGGAAAGGAAGATATAGAAATAGACCTACTGTATATTGTAAAGTGTGATATGACAAGAAAATTGTATCATGTTAGTTATGACGAGCTGCTAATCTAGGAAGATTATTGAATTGTGGTCCAGTCCTTTAATGCATGCTCTGCTCATAAGTGTCATTTTTGCTGTTATTATTATTATTATTATTATTATTAATGATTATAATGAGCACTGGGAACATGTACAGTGACTTTTATGAAGACATTGATAGCAGTAGTCTTGTAAGGTCACAAAGTGAACTAAAACTGTGATCAAATCAAAATTGTCAAAAATGAACTAAGAACACCAGTGCATAGACTTATGGTGAATCGTCGGGACTCCTGCAATGTGCTCCTAAAGCCTTACTGTAAATGAGACATGACGATCTGAATATCATCAGAGCCATGGTTCAGTCGGCATGTTGTCCCGAAACACATTTTTGGGTCCTCTCTGGAGAGAATAGATGTTACTTTGTGAATGACTGTTGCATGATATTTGAGGATCAGCTGTGCACTCATTGGTTCAAAGAGATTCAAGGCCACACGGGGCGGCCTGTTTGGGAATATACCACATGAGTATACTCCTTTTGGTTCATTGGCTGAAAACAGGCACTTTCTGGTCATTGCTTCGGGTGTATACCATTATATTATAGTTTCTCAAAACCAGTTACGTCATATTGTTTTCACATATGGTCTTGAAGCACACAGAAGAGAGGATTTTCTTTAGTTAGAACTCTTTTTTTACAAGATGAAATAAAAAACCGCCAACATGAATGTAAAATTGGTTTAAAAAATAATAACAGTGGATCCCAGTGGCCACATTGGCCCCCAAACAGTCCCTCTGTTTTGATAAACATATGGCATAGATTATGTGCTGGATGACATACCTTCTCCATGGGCTTGGGATCATCACAAAGCATGACCTCTTGTGGCTGAATGAATTCCCACGGGCTATACCATCTTCACTATGTCCCCAAAGAAAAAAGTCTTGGTTTGGCAGCACTTATCTGTGGTGCTTTTATAGATAATTGTATAGTAATGCGTCCTATTGGGGGCTCTGTGTGGTTGAGCCAATTGGTGCCTGCCTCAATCCAAGGAAAGTGTTGAATAAACAATATTACACTGGCTGCAAAGCACAGTGTTAGCAGATGAATCAGAGATAACCTATATAAAAGAGGGTTTTTAATCATAACAGCCTTGTGGCTATGTGAGAGTAGCTTTGACCCAATTCCATTTAGAGTATAGAGAAACTGATGCATTAATTGGGACAGAATCGAATTATAAATGCATTCAACAAGATGGAAGCTGCTCGCTGTGCCGAGATGTGCCCAAAAAGTGTTGGGGGCCCTTGTGGGTGAAATTAGACAGGACTTGCTGAATATTTCGAAAGTTAAAGTTTTGTGAAATGTGCTATATTTGCTAGATAGGCTTCTCATTTCCTGCTCTTTTTTATTTTATATATATAATTTTTTTACTTTAGCTGTGTATAAGGTATACTTTTTGGGAGCTTAGACCTCAGGCAGTCAGATCAGGGGGTTGCTAGAAGGTCATTATCATTGCCGTAGTGAATTAATGACACCATGTGGCAATCCCTGAGTAAGTGTATTTGTGCTGAAAAGCTATTATTCTCAGCGGTATAAACACCAGGATAAACTCTATGGGTAATTACTTGGCAAAACAATCGGAAATAGGCCTTCTCAGCAAAGACGGTGTGCATTGAGATAAGGAGGACACTTCTAATAAAGAGCTGTATTTCAGAGGAATGGTCTCCCCACAAGCTGTCAAATATTCATTTATATTTGAACATGAGAAAGGGGCTAACATGAGCTTTTTTTTCAATAAATGAACTCCAAAGGAAATAACAAACAATGGTTCAATTAGCAAAACAGGGCCCCTTTAAAAAAGTGAACCGAAATAGAGCATGAGACTAAAAAGCAGAGAAGTCAGGCTAGACAGAGAGTTCAGTTTAAGACACCTCTTATTTAGTATTCAAAATTACTTCCTCAATTTCAATTCATAAAATAAGTAGGAAAAAAGTTTGGTTCTAAATGAGAAAGTAATCCCCAGGGCCCGGGCTAATGAAAGCACATTAGCACTCGAGTCGTGTAGGAACCAGCCAGTTTGTCACATCCAATTTCTAGTCCCCGCTCAGACCACGTTATAGCAGTTTCCAGGGATATGGTCCTTAAAGTGTAACTGTGTTGCTCGAGCATGACACCATTACAGCCGGGCATAGAGGTACACACTTCTCTGCAGCAGCTCAATGCAGAAATGCCACCATCAACTTTATAATGTTTGCATAAAGAATCTATATTGACTTCTATGTATCTTCCCATATCGGTTGTGATGTGTTCATTTCTTGTGTACCATATTTGGAGATCCTACCCACCTCTGTGCATTAGATGATGGTACATTATCTAAATAGTCATTACAAAAGCTTTATGCGCTGTTGTTGTATGTTAGGTTATAGGCTGTACATTAACTTGCTGTATATGTACCTGTAGTGATGCCTGTATTTTGAGGTGTGGGTGTGTGTCTATCGGAGTGCACTGGGTTTAATGTGTTCATTTAGCTGCAGCAGGAATAGCAGGTGCTGAATGATGTAAGGTTTTAGCTCAGAGGCAGGCATCTTTTCACCATTGTCTCTATTTCACTCTTACATGGGTTCTCTTACTGCAAAGTTGCAGATTGGAGCCAGCACCCATGTACCTTTTTACCAGTTAGTCGCAGGGCACATTTATTCACTAGGGGCAATATTTTGACACCCATTACTTACTAACTTAATTAGACTGCTCATATCTGGACTGGACATGATCTTTCTATGTGGAGTTTACATATTCCCCTTGTGTCTGGGTGGGTTTTCTCCCATTACCCCAGTTACTGCCATTAACCGAAAATGTGCACAACCGGCTTCCTGGCTCGCTCTGTGTCCCCTGGTTGTCATTCCCTGCTCTTGACAGGTTGCCCCAGTGGCACAAATGCAGTGAACAGAATACCTATATAAACATAAAAAACATCACCCCCTCCTCCACCCTCATTTGCTACAGCAGATCGAGTCTATAGTCTGGTTGAGAATAGCCTGTGAAGCTCGCCTGGGCTCTGTGCTGTCATTTTACCAGCTGTTCCTCTCATCGATATGCCAAGACACGAGTGTACGTGTGAAAGTGTGTGTTTTTATGTGTTTGTGTGCTGTGGTGATAACATGCAGATAGACTTTGGGGTTTTCAATTATAGAACGGTAGTGCAAATTCTGTCAAGTGTAGTGGAAGCGTGTCAACATGTGCCCATGCAGGAGCAGTGACTTTGGTCATGCTCGGCTGCACTCCTGCTAGCCTGTGAGCGGCGTACACATGTTTGTCAGGTGGCCCGTCCATCCGTGCAGAACACACACATCACTGTGGTTGACGGCTATAAAGGCCTGGTAGTTTTTGTGAGATGTTTCAGTGGGTGTGGGCCATTGATACGTGTGGGCCTGCAGTAACGAGTCCTTTTCAATTGATATCCATGCCTTTTTTTTAAATATATCCCACAAATGAGTCTAATGCACAGACAAGCATCAGCAGCATGTATGAATAATCGGTGAACTACAGTTGGTGGCAATTCAAGAATTTAGGGAGCCCAATCACCTGTTAACCTCCATCTGGCAATTCAATGGGCATCAAATGCACATTGTTAACAGTATAACAGCTAGAATTAAATGGAAGAGTTTGTGTTGTCATGGTGTTTACTAACCAGGGCTGCTTGGTTTGTCTGCCCAGTTGCAGCTGTTAACTACAGACACTCAGTTACCCACACTTCCACCTGGCTGATATATCAGCGAAATGACGATATTATGGAATCATGTCAGTCCGCGTCCGCAGATCATAGCTGTGAACGTGATAACTCAAACGTATTGCCGGATCAGTTTCAACATTTGCACACAGGTACATACCATAAAGACGCCAAACTGTATCGATTTGGGTACTTCTACGATGAATATTAATTAAGTAATTAATTAATAACGGGCCCTAACCCTAACCCTAACCCTAATAACGGGCCAAAAACGCAATAACTCAAAAAGTCTTTGCTGGATCTTTTTCAACTGTTGCCCACAGGTACATATCATGAAGATGCAGAACTGGATTGAGTTTGGTACATCTTCGATAAATGACGATTAAGTAATTCACTAATTAATGTTTTGAAGCACTTTATTGAGCCAATAATCCTGCTGAACATAAACGAAATTGCGAGAATTTTGGCACAGTGATCCGGGAAAATGTATAGTAAATGTACATAGGCACATTACAGAGGTCAAATAATGCCTCTATAGCGCCCCCATGTTTATAACCCCTATGGGATCCTGGACACACTTACTTTGGCAGAGAGCAATGAATCTTGGTACAGTGATTCTCCACAGTGTACCCAACATAAAATATTATTATGATCCCACCCTACAACAAACAGGAAGTCGGCCATTTTGGATTGAAATTGGGAGGTCAGGTATATTTGACAGCCTCTAACGTGCACATACTTTGCACGATTAGGCTCTAACCTGAAACACCTAATGACCCCCCGGCCCTGAACACATCTGACCAGTTACCTCTGTAGCGCCCCCTATAGACTGAAAGAACAATGTAGTTTTAGGAAATTTTTACAAAGTTTTGAAAAACATCCAGACAAATCAAAAAAGTCAAATAGACCCTTCCAATGATTGTCATGGTTTGGGGGCGGGGCCTCTTAATTTCTCGTTAACATTGTAAAAACCCTTAGAAATGTCTGATTAAGGTCCCGTTGGTGCCAGTTGTGGCAGACGTATGGGGCAGACGTATGGGGCAGATGTATGGGGCCGTTTCGACAATATACACCTACATAGGCCTAGTTTTACAATTTTTCTTCTTTTCTCTTCCAGGTTTTACAGACAATGTGACTTCTGAACTTGGTGCCTGCTACTACACTGCTCCACTATTACTTCTCGTTTATACCTATATCCTCTCTTTGGAATATGGTTTGTTCATGGGGTTCGTCTAGCTCCACTGTTGGGGCGTTCAAACCCTTTCTTTCAGACCACTAAGAAGGCGCTACTCGTTTTTGTGAAAATACAACCTTTGGAGTGACCTCACTGAAAGATATCTAATTACCACCATGGAACCACAGTGGACCCCCACATCCTGCCCACAGTCGTCCGGCTCCATCTTTGTTCTTGTGGCTGCCTCCTGGCTCTTCCCTTTCGCCTTTCCACAGAAGATCCCGACAGACCTCCAGGCGGCTCCGGAATACGCTCACTCTATCCGCCTGGATGGGGACATAGTCCTTGGTGGATTATTCCCGGTGCATTCCCGGGGAGATCGCGGCACGCCATGTGGGGAGCTCAAGAAGGAGAAAGGCATCCACCGTTTAGAGGCTATGATGTTTGCCATTGACCTGATCAACAAGGATCCAGAGCTACTGCCCAACATCACCCTTGGGGCCCGCATCCTGGATACCTGCTCCCGGGACACCTACGCTCTGGAGCAGTCCCTGACTTTTGTACAGGCCCTAATAGAGAGGGATGGTTCGGACGTCCGCTGTGCTAATGGGGACCCACCTATCTTCACCAAGCCGGATAAAATAGTGGGAGTGATTGGAGCCGCAGCCAGCTCGGTGTCCATCATGGTGGCTAACATCCTTCGCCTGTTTAAGGTAAGACAATATGATCACTGACATCTAAAGTTTAATATGAGCACATCTCTCTGGGTAACTTTGAGGCATTTTATAGTAATTCTATTTTTTGTTTGGTTGGATTTGATAAATGTTATTTGACTGACTTTTCTCTCAGTGAAACCATAGATATACACCTTATACATATGTGTGGATGCATACTAATCTGTCTCTGATTGCTGTTTTCTTATTGGGAAGTAAATAAAAATGACTGGTTGAAATAAGTCAAGGAAAAGGTATGGATTGCATCATTTAGGCAAGTGGATATATCTGGTCACGTTCTATTAAAATCCGGACAGAGTAAATGCCTATACAAGCCATGGCCATTATTAGATGATATCATTTTAACCATGAAAAGTCATAATCTTATTGCTGAATATCTTGGCTGCAGCTGTGCCCAATCCCCCTCACTCATCAAGCTAAAGTTCAGCGATGACAGCCAATTAAAATGCAGTCAGTCTTCTTGGAGATTCCCCTCAGCAGCAGCAGCAGAAGCCCCGCCTCTTCTCTACACTGTACAGTAGATTCATGAGCCCTCTATCATATGCATGTGATTTTGATCTGTTGAGTTCAGATTGCTGTTTTGTGTGAGAAGTGATATGTCTAGATGCATCTAGTGATTCTCAAGTGGAACGGCTTATGTGTGGTTATGTTAAGAATCTTAGATCATCCATGGCTTGTGGTTGAGCCAAATAAAGATGGCTGCCAAACAAGGCTATCAATTACAGCTCGAATCTGTCAACAGCCTCTTCATTCACTGTATCCAATGGGATAGTCCCGGATGTGTTGGTGTGTTTTCTAGTACATGTGTAGGACTAATGTAATGTAGTTAAAATAGAACGTAATATATTCTTACAATTCATACAAGCTCAACAGTAGTTTTGCGTTCTCATTGTTCTGTAAAAAGCCTCCTGAAAAGCAAGACTGGTCATTGCATTTTATCATACACTTTAAGTAATTATTTAGATTACTTTTGCTTATACTAGAAAATAATATATTAAACGTATTTTGACTACTGCAGAATTTAATTTTGTTGCATTGTGTCCTTGCTGAATACTTGAACTGCTCATGTGCCAAAGCATTTGCTTTTAATGAGAGCGTATACAGTGGTGTGTACGTGAGGCGTCATCATTAGCAGAACAGCGGTGATGGATAACCGTATGATTATGAAATATGAGTGCCGTAATGACGCCCCTGGCATTTCACAACCACGTCTGTCCCACGCTGTTTGGGCCTTCTGAGTGGTGGGTTTAATTGTGTGTGTATGTGGAGATTTATTATTACATTAACGGTATTTGTATGATGTTTTTTTTTCTGTAGAACTTTGAAAGCTTGAATCTGAGCCTCACATAAGCATAATGGGTACTATATAATGAGCCCAGTCACAGACGATCATAAAGGGTACATGACACAGCAACAGTGGCCATTCATTGTGTTACGACGTGTGCTTCCATAGACACTAAAACTTAATAATGGGTAAGTCATAGTCATTGTTATGTCCTGTACACTCATAGAAACCCGTTTTACAGGTTTGTGTTTATTAGTCGCCTCTTCACGGCAAGCCACTGAGAGCCCAACTGAGAGAGCCTATAGCCAAGTGTGTGTGTGTCTTTGAGCACAGTTGTTAACAACACACTCACGCTTTGAATAGAAGATTTGCATATTAAACAACAGCAACAACTAAACATGATTTATGCCAGGATCTGTGACAGCACTCGAACATAACACTTTTCTGGCTCCGCACTGCCTCCTTCTCATTTGCTTAATACGATTTAGTGTATGAGCATTTGTGTCCCTTAGTGTGTAGCAACGTGCACCCATATACGAGATATAAATATAACCGCATGTTTGGAGAAGTGTGCCAACGATTTTTATGTTTTGCATGTGTGACAATTTCATCCAGGGTCCTGTGGCAATAGTAGTGTATATACAACTAAAGCTGGTGTATGCACCAGTTTGTGTGGTCTAATATGAATAATGCACAATGTATCGGACACTAAAAATAGTATTGATGACACACACAAGCGAACTGCAATAAACGTATGTCTTTTAATGTGCTAATCTGACAGCACCAGTCACCGTTAGTCACCGACTCGTCATCAAGGCTTGGGAGAGCCACAAACAAAAGAGATGGAAACAACAGATTGTGTGACAATATTCCAACATATAAATCCTTCAGAAAACTGAAGGTCCATTTTCTCCATTTTCTCTTCTTCTTTTGTTACACCGACGATCACAGCCACAGGTTTTCTCTCTGTATTAGACCTATTGTAGACTTGTTAGCATTTATTTTGTTATTCAGTTATAAAATGTATGTATATATGTATATGTATATATATATATATGTATATATATGTGTGTGTATATGTCTGTCTATCTGTCTGTCTGTCATAAAGGCAGTGTTATGACCATAATTATATCGGCAAAACAAAACGCGATAGCTCAAAAATGAATTGCTGGATCAGTTTTGCACACAGGTACATATCATAAAGACGCTGAACTGGATTGAGTTTGGTACTTCTACGAATAATGACAATTAAATAATTAACAAATTAATGCCATGAAGCACTTTAATTGAGCCATTAATCCTGCAGAACATAAAAAATACTTTGCCCGATTAGACTCAAACCTTAAATACCTAATTACCACCGGCCCTGAACA
>JAVQKC010013071.1:0-24430 GCA_036025475.1 Philypnodon macrostomus
CCAGGGTCCCATAGGGGTCATAAACATGGGGGCGCTATAGAGGCATTCTTTATTTGACCTCTGTAATGTGCCTATGTACATTAAGTATACAATTGCCCGAATCAATGTGCCAAAATTCACGCGATTTCGTTTATGTTCAGCAGGATTATTGGCTCAATAAAAGTGCAAACATTAATTAGTAAATTACTTAATTGTCATTAATTAATTAATTACCTAATTCATATTCATCGAAGAAGTACCCAAATCAATACAGTTCGCCGTCTTTATGGTATGTACCTGTGTGAAAATGTTGAAACTGATCCGGCAATTCGTTTTTGAGTTATTGCGTTCACAGCTAGGATCTGCGGACGCGGACGAACGTGATTCCATAATATCATTGTTTCGCCGATATAACTACAGATTCTAAATGTCTCGTAGTGTATGAATGTGAGAGTGAATAATCCGCGTTTTCGCCGATATAATAAAGTAATACGTGTATCTAAACATTTGCAATATAATTTTTAAGGATGTACAATACAATATTATGGCTCAGAAGTTGTATGATGAAAACACAGGGATAAGTGTAATGTTTAGAAGACTGTTTTGATCTGTGTGACTTGCAGGTGTTCAGCAGCGTATCCCTGAGGGTCATATGGTCTGCAGTCTGAACACCTCACTGTCTCCTGACTCTCAGAGCTTCTGCACGGCTGTGGATGAGTCTACGGTCTTCTCTGCACGGGTGGGTAGTATTCACTTTATTTTACTTCATTTACTTGAGTAACCAAAAATAGCTAATAAATTGTACACTACTTTTTGACAATATATTTTTGATATAATAAGTAGAAGTACTTATAATCTTTACTTTTGTACGATTATTTTGAAGTATCAATATGTTCACGGATATCCTAGTAATTTAAACAGCCCTCATCAGACAGTATATTCTGTCGTTATCTTTCTACTTGACTCCAGCTTGACCAGCCCAGCCCCGACACAGTGGAGCAAGAAGCAGAAGAAGAACCAGAGGAACCAGAGGAAGCAGAGGAACCAGAGGAACCAGAGGAATGTGGGTGTGAGGGAGAAGAACTGATACATGATGTGGAATTTGTGGAACTTGTGGAACTTTTGGCACTACAGGAAGACTGTGAAGCAGACATGGACCAGGGTACAGCCGGTACAGGTTAGCTTTATAAGAGCTAGAAAACTTCCACTAGTCCACTAGTGCCCAGAACAGAGTGGTAGCAGCATCAGATAGAACTGTATGTCTGTTTCCTCAGGTGAACCAGCTGAAGGACAGGGAGGACTGGGACAGACTGAGGAGAAAGAGCATGACCTGAGCCCCAGTCTTCTGAACCAAATCAGCAGGTGGAACTCTTAGATTCAGAGACAACTATACCACGGCAAAAACAGCGTCCACAGATCCTAGCTGTGAATGCGATAACTCAAAAACGAATTGCCGGATCATTTTCAACATTTGCACACAGGTGCATACCATAAAGACACCGAACTGTATCGATTTGGGTACTTCTTCGAGGTATATTTGACAGCCTCTAACTTGCACATACTTTGCCCGATTAGGCTCTAACCTGAAATACCTAATGACCCCCCGGCCCTGAACACATCTATAGACTGAAAGAATAATGCAGCTTTAGGGAATTTTCTAAATTTGGCAAAAACATTCTTCACAAACATCCAGACAAATCAAAAAAGTGATTAAGGTGCCCGTTGGTAATAGTTGTAGAAGACGTACGGGGCAGACGTACGGGGCAGACGTACGGGGCAGACGTACGGGGCAGACGTACGGGGCGACGTATGGGGCAGACGTATGGGGTCGTTTTCGCCGATATACACTTTGCTGTCGGGGACGACAGCACAGGCCTAGTTAATTAATGCTTTGATGCGCTGTTATTGAGCCAATATTCCTGCTAAACATAAACAAAATTGCGTGAATTCAGGCACAGTGATCCAGGCAATTGAATAGTCAAATAAAGAATGCCTCTATAGTGCCCCCATGTTTATGACCCCTAAGGTACTCTTAACATAAAATAACATAAAATATTATCATGACCCCACCCTACAACAAACAGGACGTCGGCCATTTTTGATTGAATTTGGGAGGTCAGGTATATTTGACAGCATCTAACTTGCACATATTTTACCTGATTAGGCTCAAACCTGAAACACGTAACTACCCCCCCGGCCCTGAACACATCTGACCAATATAATGGCAGTTACCTCTATAGAAATCACACAATGTCTGATTAAATTGCCCGCTGGTGACAGTTGAGGCAGACCTATGGGCCCGTTTCTGCGATATACACCTTGCTGTCGGGGACGACAGCACAAGCCTAGTTTGCATATAGCTAGAGCTACACAAAGTCAATCTAATTTTATTCTGAAATAACCATTTGGGGAAGGATTTACTTTTGCATCAAACCTGGTAGGTTTTTGGTATCTCTCTGGTCTTGTTGATTTGTTGTGTACATGTCCATCAGAAGCCTCTTGTTGCTTCTCTACAGCAGACAGTGTTTCTGGCCCATTGACTTCCATTACACCCTGCATCAGAGGGAAAGCCAGGCCATGAGGTTGGTTCATTGCTCAGAACAGTGGTTTTATACAAGGTGTAAGCAAGTCTGATTTTACCAAAGTGGTCTTATGGAAAGATGCAGGTTTAACATATTTGTTTATGCAATGAGATTTTGGCCCAATTTGACCAATCATCATCATCATCATCATCATCATCATCAAATTTAATCAATTTGCATTTCTAAATTTCTTTTTTGCAAAATGTGTTTTTTTGTTACACTCAGTCAGAAAGCTCCCTTTCAGTTGCCTCTAGTATAAGCATCCAGTTTTCCATCCTTCCATCCATCCATTTTCTTCCAAAACCGGGGAACAGGGAACTCCCGCCTTCGACCACCACCTGATCCACATTGCACCATGGTACCTCCCGCGGGTGGTGGGTCCACGGGAGGGTCTGACAGTGTGTGCACGGGCGGGGACTCGAACCACCGACCCTCCGGTTGAAGGGCAAGCATCTACCCACTGCACCACCGCTGCTCCATCCTTTACCTTTATAACTTTTTTATTGATGCTTCTACATAGAAATCTGTTGATAAATCAATTTTATTTCTAAAAACATGGTGACAAATCCAACACTGAAGTTTTTTCAGCATTCCCTTGTAGTTTTTGGCCTTACAATGCAACACCAATCAGCATTTATTTTGTTTATGACGCACAGGTGGCGAGCATATATTTCCCATCCATCATCCTTCAGCAGCTCCCACACATATGAGGGAGCTGCTAAGAGAAAGTCCTATCACATAAATTCTGCTAAGCTCCTAAGAATTGTAAACTAGATGTCTGGATTGTAATTTTCTTTTTCCGCAGAGAATCGATATATTTTGCAGCGTTCCCGACTGAAGCTGCTGAAGCGTGCTCCTCAGGCCTAATGGACCCAAAAGTTCCCATCTGTTAGTGAAAGAGATCTTCTCAAAAACACTATAGGATATATTGAAAAACACACACAAAAGCTCATGACTTTTATTGGAATTCCAAGAGAGGCAGCAACAAGATCTTCAAGAAATCGAACTGATGTCTGAGTGTTCATAAAATGCACTCTATGGTTCTACCTAAATACCCTTTTATATCAGTGTGGCATGAGCTTTTACCATTTTCCATAAGTCTTACCCCAAAGTCAAATACCAATAACCTTTTGTGACTAGTATATTCACAACATAAACCAATAACACGAGGCAGGCACCAATTGTCCTCAAGTAAGAGTTACTTCAATGTACATGTAACTGGCTGCGGACTACCCCCCCCCCACACACACACACACTGACTTTCATTGGAATTCCATAGCCGTTAACCTTAGCGGTGAGCGGAGAAAGAGCTTCACAGGGAACATGTTACAAGACTGTTTGTCACTGTGTCTGATGTCTTCCTGTTGTGTGACATTTAACCCTCGAGCATTTACATCATGAGGTTTTGTGAATTGGACCACAACATGTTTACAGCTTTAACTCGACAAGTATTCTACTACGTAAGGGTTTTAAAACTATGTGGAGGAAAGAGCAAATGAGTATTAAAAACATGCACACACACACGCACACACATGCGCACCCACACAGACACACATCAACACACACACATACATACACACACACGCACATGCGCACCCACGCACACACACACCAACACGCACACATACGCACACACATGCGCACCCATACACACACACCAACACGCACACACACACGCACACATACACACATACATACACACACATACACACACGCACACACACATGTTCCTTTATGGTCACCCCATATGTCTTTTCTACATACTATAGGGTGAAAACAAAATTATTTCAGCTCCTGAGAAGATTAGTGCCTCAGCATACTTCTTTTTTTTTTTTTAGGGCCTCAGCAAGGACAAGGAAACAACATTCTACCACGGCAGAAAGCCAGTATACATTTTTAAGCAGCTCAGAAACAGCATATTTTAAAGTTGTTGTAAGCCCCAGTAAATGTATGCTCTCGTCTTTATCCTTGCACTACACAAACTCTCCTCCCATTTCCTCTGAGCCGCATTAAAACTCCTGCTCTGGTACATTACATTCACTACTTTTCAATCTGACAGAAGATCCCTCAGTGAAGAAGCTAATGTGGTGTTCCTGCAGTCCCCTCCCATAACCCTTCAGTGTACAAATAATAGATACTTTTCACCAGAGTACCAACTTCGACTCACAGTTTAAAACAGAAGTTAGGCCTGTTTTAGTGTGGCGCCAGCTGGCATTAAAATAACAGGACTAAATAAGGTATAAACTAGGCCTAAACCCAGACTAAACAAGAATTTAACCAGATAATGTTGTATAATGTTCAGAACTAGGGCTAAATCTCCAGAAATATGTCTAATATTGGACTCTAGCATGGCTAAACCAGGACTAAACCAGCAATTGATGTAAACCAGAATGACAGCAGGACTCAATCAAGTCTAAAACAGGTCTAGAAAGGTTAAAATAAAGTCTAAACAAGGTCAAATGAGGACTAGGAATCATCTAATGGAATTCATAACAGAGATAAACCAGGTCTAAACCAGGTTTAAACTAGGTCTAAACCAGAACTAAACCAGGTCTAAACCAGGTCTAAACCAGAACTAAACCAGGTCTAAACCAGGTCTAAACCAGAACTAAACCAGGTCTAAACCAGGTCTAAACCAGTTAGTATACTGCATATATGTCCTTGGTCTAAATCCTTCAGCAGTCCCTGGTTTAAAACATTAGCTACTTGAGGTTGAATAAATGTTTAGACCAACAGGAAGAGAGAAGATAGAGAGAGATTAGACATTAGAAATACTCTGTGGTCACTCATAAAATGGTGAGAGCCGGAAAGAAAACATGTTCCTTCTGACCGCACATGCTTTAGATGGGACGGGGGGAACAGGACAGAAGTAGGTACCACAAGGACATAGTTTTCTCTCATCAATCTGGCCAATGCATTTGAGAACTAACCCCACCCACCCACCCACTAGTAGGTTTTTGCTGTCCGGATGTACCCCTGTCAAAGGGCAGTGGCCTCACTATCTATGCCAGGGGTGTCCAAACAATGGCCCAGGGGACAAATGCGGCCCACAGAGCAAATTATTGTGGCCCTCCGGCTTACTTCTCTATTGGCCCAAATTGTCCTGCATGTGACTCTAAAAAGCATTAATTATTACTAATAATTATTATTAAGTTATACGGAGGAGGGCCACTCTCTAAAGTGAACAGTTTCCCTTCACTTCAACAGTCCCCTTCGGTTGCAGCCGTTTACTGGCCACAGTAAAAAGACAATTTGAGCCAATTGAGAGGTAAGCCTGAGTGCCACAAAAAATTGCTCTGCGGGCCGCATTTGGCCCCCGGGCCATAGTTTGGACACCCCTGCTCTAACACAAAAGAAATTCCAAAATCCAAAACTAAAACGTAGTAACTTCAATACATCTAGTTGGACCCAAAGTTTACAAGCACTTTATACCTTGCCAGTAATTTTTGTTACTGTTTTATATTAGTTGGTCACTATGGTTTGGATTGTGATTGATGATGCATGGAATAGATCCTTTAAAATGTTTGTCAAATGGAATGTTAAAAATTCCGGAACAGAGGCGACTGAAGACAAAAGTGAGTTAACTTTACAAAAATGTTGGATTTGTGGTGAGGGATAGAATCATTCAAAGCATACATTAATCAACAACATTTCTGTAAGGACTTGTCCAGTAAAACCCATTAATTTTTCCAATACCCAAAATGCTAACTGTGACCAATGTGTACATTACAAAAACATACAATGTGAGGTACATTCACTGTTCAATGTTTCCTAACCAGGCTCTGACATCACCTACATGTAGCATCTCGATTTCTTAATTATGTGGCTAATGCTAATTTCACCATTGAAAAATGTATTATGGTCTTGCCTCCAGTTGCCTACATTCAGGAATTTAGAACTTTCTGTTTACAAACTTTAAAAGGGTCTACAGCTCACCTGCTTTTTGACTTTGTAAAGACCCATTTCCTGCTTGTACACATTCTGTACCAGGAAATGAAACGTATCGTAATGCATTTTTTATGGAGAAATTAGCACCAGCCACTGAATATCACAAAGTACAAATAATCATGGTTAATTTGGCAACTGACAACATATCATCTACATGCACGTAAAATATAGCCTGGTCTGAAAAACAGCGAAGGGACTGACTGTTAGCCGTTTTATTTGATGTAGCGATTAGCATACAATATTAGTGTTGAGCTAAAGGCTAATGATTTACTGGATGAGGTATTTGATGCTTATTTCTCCATAAAAAATGCATTCTGATCGCTTTAATTTCCGGGTACACTTTCTAGAATGTCTACAAACCAAGTGGAAATGATTGTCAGTTCGTAAAGTCAGTGTCAAAATCAGTACAAGTCAACTGAGCAGGCTATATCTTAACATTTATATTTAATTCATTTAGTGTTCACTAGATAGACTAACTGGACATGAGTGTTTGACACATGTATTGGAAGGACCTCTGCATCGCCTGTGCACAATTATCCTCTCCACTACTTGAAGGTTAGCCACAAAAACACTTCTTACCCAGGTTAGCTCTGTCCACACGCGAGGCCTACTTGCACACACACAGACGTGACTGCTCTATGGTTAAAGATGGGTGGGCTTTAAGATAACAACCTCCAGGACTTTACAAAAACAGGGTCTGAAGTGTGTGCGTGTGAAGTGGATGTCAAGTATCACAGGCCATGTCAAATGATGAAAGGCTCAGGAGAGCTCTTTGAAGAGAGCGGGTAGTGGTGAAAGAGGCAGAAATATTCAGGCATCTCAGGGTAAACAGACAAACATTAATGTTCTATAACGTCACAAGGGTCACACTTTATTTGACATTACCCCTAACTACATTGTATCTACCTCATTAAGTACAATGTAATACACTGTGTCACAAACTGTAATAACATAACTACATTGTACCTAACCCTAACCACAACCCTGACCTTAATCATTCTGTATGTACAATGGAGTTTGCAGTTTGTTACACGGTGTATTACATTGTACTTAATGAGGTAGATACAATGTGGTTAAGGGCAATGTAAAATAAAGATCTATAATGGACACAGAAGGAATGTCAAATAATAAATGTACATTAATTATAAAAAATAAAACATAAATAAATAAATAAACCAATAAATAAATAAATAAATGCAAAAAGTCAAAATACAGTAACATTCTGTTGTGGGGTTGATACATTTATTAACTATTAACAGGGAAACAATGTATTAATCAATTATTTTTATAATATAATATATATTAATTATTATTAATTATTATTATTATTAGTAGTAGTAGTAATTCATTTTGTATACTAATTTTAACCATATCCATCGCCATTAAATAAATACAAATATTCCCTTCCACTAACACTGAGTCTACTGTTACTGTATCAAACAAAACATCTGCATTTACTGCACTCTGCAAACTGTCACGTAAACTATTGCATTTGTCTTACTGTTGTAAATATATATTGTGTGATTGACCACCTCCTCTGTGCCCTGCGGTTGGACAAGCTACGGATCAGACTCTGTTTTTTCTGGATCTCTGAAGAAGAAGCTCTTTAATCCCAGGCCTAGTCTTAATCCTGGCCCTAAACTGAGCAAACATCTCCAACAGGCACGCTCCACACAGCGATTGTTTCAAAACAACACGGAGGGAACACGCAGTCACACTTTATACTTTATATGTGACCCGCCTAAGATCTGAAAGAGAGAGTTCAAAGCTAGAGTCCCGGTCTTATCTGATGGATTTAAAGGCCACACAGAGTTTTTGCCCGCCATGGCAGTCTGCCTGGTTAACATGTGGATTCATTGTAGTATCATTCTATAATAAGTGTTTTGTCCAAATACACAAATCAATATACCCCCCCCCAAAAAAAAAACAAACAAACAAACAAACAAACAAACAAACAACTGTAATAACGTGTAACTACATTGTACATACAGAATGGTTAAGGTCAGGGTTGGGGTTAGGTACATGTTATTACAGTTTGTTACACAGTGTATTACATTGTACTTAATGAGGTAGATACAATGTACTTAAGGGCTATGTAAAAATAAAGTATTAATTTATTATTATTATTTTTTTTTACATTTAACTTCCAACAATAGTCACTACCGTTAAAACTGTCACTGTAGCTTCTCCTTTACAAAAGTCCTGAAGTTTTCAATGCTATTTTGACTTTGTTGATTTTCCCGTTTGTGACAGCAGAGCAAGATTGCGGCTTCTGAGACAAACCTTAGCAGCTCAAAAATAGTTGGGTTTTAAGTTTAAAGGCATACTTGGACCCAATGCCCAATTGTTTGTTCGTGATGGCCGGGGCATTTCTCCTGCGTGCAACTATAGAAAAACTGTCTCTTTGAACTGTCACTTCTGGGCTGCGTGCATGGCAGACAGCTCAGTGAATTAGCAATTATGATGGTCTGAGAGTAGCAGGCCTCTTTCCAGACATGTGTGTTTGGATTTGGACTTTTCACGCATCTTTTCTAAAACTAACCTTTATATTTCAAAGAGCTGCAGCGTCTCAAAGGGCTATAATTGCTCCTGACACATGAGTTAAAATGTGTTCATGTTAAACTCAGATTTTCCTCTGCGTGGATCAGAGCCAGTGTGACAGAAGTCTAAAGGGTAAATGGTACAAACGCCCTCCACAGGAACGATGTTGGCTCCAAGAGTATGTCAGCTTTGCCACTCTCCGATGAAGCTGTTTAGACACACGCTAAATAAAATAAACGAGTAGAAGACATTGATGCAACTGTGTTATTGTCATTTGGATTAAGACATAATGCAGTCTGTTGTTCTGTTCTTGTTTACCCCATGTTTACTGATAATGGTGAAGTGGCAAATACTCATTCAAATCAATTAATCTTTGTATAATTGGAATGATCCATTAATCCAATGAATCCAAGATTTTTTATGCACAAATTGGGTCACATTTTAGTTTACTTTACCCCTAACTACATTGAATCTACCTCATTAAGTACAATGTAATAAACTGTGTAACAAACTGTAATAACATGTAACTACATTGTACCTAACCCCAAACCTGACCTTAACCATTCCTTATGTACAATGTAGTTAAGGGCTATATAAAATAGGTGAGAACGAAAACATTGCATTATATATTGCACAATATGTAAAAATCCAGTGTCTTCAATAGTTACAGCATATCATGAAAGTATGGGGTAATTATAATTTATTATTTAATCATATATTTATACGATTTTTATGACGTTTTAGGAGCATTCTGTATATTCATTCAGGCTAACATACATTTTTACATACAATTTAATCAGTCAGTAACACAGAGTTGAAGAAACAGTTTTTTAAAGGTAAAAATATTAGCCAGCAAAACCTCAACACAAAAACCCTTAAATAAAACATCACACACACTGCACCGTTTCTGTTCACTTTATGAATAAATGATGAGTAGGCCCTGTTTACCTGCCTTCATTATCCACTGTGGCCCCCAAGAGGACTAAGGTCATCTCATGAAAACACATCCATTTTACAGGCGGCACATCGAGTTACTTTTTAAACAATATGACAGATGTTAAAACACTCAAAAGTCAAACAAAAAGATGACACTTAAATGGTATGCAGTGATATCAGCTCTTTGTACGGCGCCTTCATGTGACTTGTACACAAAGAAATCCTCAGAGAGAGAGAGAGAGAGAGAGTACACAGTGTGGCAAAAGCGAGTGTTTAATATTTAACATGGTCAGAGTGCCATAGTGCTGAGAGTAGGGACCTCGTGCACACACACATCACAGAAGAAACCAGAAAAGAAAAAAAAAAAAACATCAAAAGAAATTATTTATCACATGCGGCTCTAGCTGTAGAAGTGTTAGTGAAGAGGGCTGTAGTTACAAAATGCCACAAGCGATCTTAGATTTGATGGTCTAGCTAAAAAAGGCTAATTATGACAATGTTTAGCCACTGTTAAAAGAACATGAATGCAATCCAAAGGTGAATTAAGACTTGATCATTAAATCAAGTGTATTAAATATGTATGAAACTGCGCATTAAGGTCATCATTTGTGGTAAAGTTAAAAGTAGATTAGGAATTATGATAAATTCAGTTAAATTGAAATGAAATTCAATGTGAATAGTAAAAAAAAAAACTGAACGTGAAAAGTAAATATTTTTGTCAAACAGAATGTGAAAAGTAAATAATTTTGTCAAACAGACTGTGAAAAGTAAATAATTTGTTAAACAGAATGTAAAAAATTAATAATTTTGTCAAATAGAATGTAAAAAGTAAATATTTTTGTCTAAAAGAATGTGAAAAGTAAATATTTTTCTGTTAAACAGAATGCGAAAAGTAAATATCTTTGTTAAAAAGGGGCAGAAAATATAAGATATAATCTTCTCTCTGCTTTTGTCATGTAGACACTTCTGCTTATAATTTACATTTTAAGTGAATTAAATAACTAAATAAGCCTCTAATTCAAACCACATTCGTCATGATGTAAGATATAGATTATGGAAGTACTCTTCACTAAAGAGCATCAGCATAGCCGTGTTTAGATTTCTGACATACAAAAAATTTGCAGCAAGATTAAATTATAATCAATTATTCTGTATAACATTTTTGAACATATCTGTAACTAAAACCATCAAATCAAATGGTAATTGGATGTTAGTATGTAAATGTTTTTTTTTATTTCATAGATTGAATGTGTATATAGCTTACAAATCAACATGTTTACAGTTTTACCTTGCTGATGTTGCAATTGTAGAGAAGATCGATCTTTTGGTGGAGCGGGTCACGGCCCACTTGGGACTGATGTGAAGATAGCGAACTGAAACCTGAGCTGTTCTGAATCCAAAATATGGTCCTCATTCCCCTCAATTAAATGTACTTTTGAACCTGTTTCGGGAGTTTTCTCATGACCAACACGCCTGCCGCCCAGTGACATCGAACCCTGTGCATGTTTACATAGTGTCACTGCTCATTCTGTCAGAGCCTCAGCGGGCCGTTCCTTGTCCCGTTTAGGTTTGTCCCGCACAGACAAATGAGCGTGACACAGGGGTCATGTGTAGTGTGAAGTATGTAGCCCTATGTAGCAAGGTTGTACTAATGATCAGTTACTCATGGCCAGAGGTGGGTAGTACTCAGTTCCATTTACTCAGTTCCATTTACTTGAGTAAATTTTTAAATACATTGTACTCCGTAGAGTAGCTTTACTGCACAATACTTTTTACTTTCACTTTAGTAATAATATTTTGAAGTTACTGTATTCTTACTTGAGTTAAATCTTCTAAATCTAGAAAGAGTAAGAGTACTTTTACCACCTCTGTGTGTCATGTAAGAACAGATTTATGGGAAAAATGTGAAATTCTGTTCCTTGTGCCTTAATTTTTGAAAATATGATTCAGCTTTTATTTTATTTTTTTAAAATTTCTAAATCTGTTTATTATTTTTTTGCCAGATCACCACAAATTTAAACAGATTATCTGACATTACGCTCAAACAGTTACTCAGGACTTTCTCACCAGTACTTTTCTACTCTTACTCGAGTAACTATGTGAATGAGTATCTTTTATTATTATTTTGAAATAACTGTACTCTTACTTGAGTAACATTACTGGCCACTCTACCCACCTCTGTTCATGGCTTAATGCAGCACTGATGTTGCTTTTTTTTCTAATATGTTTATGCAACTATGTAATGTAAGGTCAAGGACTATTCAAGAAAGCTATTGAGTTAGATAAATCTTAGGATAAAAATGCATTGAGATTCATATGTTTTAAAAATATTGTACAGCCACAAAGCTAAACCAGAACTAAACCATGTGGCCTAAACCAGATCCAAACCATAACTAAAACCAGGTCTAAACAATACATGAATAAATACAGAACTAAACCAGGACTAGAATGTGTCATGTTCAGTAAATGATTCTGGTCAATCCCTTTATGTTCCTCATATATTCTTTTTGGACCTTTTGTCCCATAGGCATTTCACCACACTCTCTCTGTAACATATTGCTAAATGCACTCGATGGCCCAGACTTTAAAACACACTCGTAAACTCGGTGGACATTTCCAGAGATGGGACTTTTCTGTGTATTTTAGTGCTTCATGGTCACACTGTTGTAAAGCTCGTGAACACAAGTATGAGAAATAAAAAGGACAATTAAAATGGACTGAGAGTGTGTGCAACAGTGATTTTACACACTGTTGTGAAACTGTTTGGAACCAGGTCGGTTAAGGCCCATTTTATGAGGGTGGATCTTTAATGGGTTTTAACATTTCTATAATAAATACATACAATACAATACATTTTTCATAATTTAACATTGTAACTAGAAAGGCATTGCAGTTTTACATGGCAATGTTTGCTGTGAAAAAAAAAAAAATCCTCTGCTCAAATATAGCCCGGAGCTGCAATGTAAGACAGTAAATCAGTCTCCTTTGTATGAATATAAATTTTTGAATGTTTTTATTTTTAGCATTATACCAGTACTTAAACACATGATACTAAAATTAACACTCAGCTCCTAGCCTTATCAGATTTAAATTGGCTTTCTCAAATCAGATTAATACGTTTTATTTTGTTATTGTTAGCTGTTACAAAATAATTCTTGTAATACCTGATGTTTCGCCGGTTATTTGCCTGGGCGCATATTGTCATTGTGTCCCAGCATAGGCAAGACACTTAACCCACATTGCCTGTAGTGGTCAGAGGCACAGAATGGCTTAGACCAGCTGTAGCTTACCACCAGTGTGACTGTGGAGTGAATGTTTAATGCAATTATAAAGCTTCTTCTGTCAATCGTTATTTTTTATTACTATTATTATTATTATCTTTTTTACCTATTTAAAGTATAACTCACTTATCCACATGGTCTACAGGCAGCATTTGTTAGCTCAGGCATGTACTGTGTTCTTGCCTCTGACTGGGTCCTTGTGTGTCAGGTAAGTGATCCAGGTGTACGGTTCAGGCGGGGGCAGGTGTCCCGTTACAGACAGCAGCTGGTGAGCGCTATCCCGGCCGAGGTGACCCCCAATGGCCCACACCCCTCGCCCCTGCCCACTACCCACTGCCTCGTCACCGTAACCCTATCCCAGCTCATACAAGACACAACGACAATGGAGCTCTTTTAATTATCGAGGACAGGGAAGATGGCTATAACGTATTTGCTGGAGTCATAAGATTATGAGAGGTTTGAGTATTCAGCCGTGCAGCCTCTGGGGAAGTGAGAATGGATCACTCGGGTCGGAGGCGTGTAGTGACACAAAGGGCACAGAGGTGAGCGATGTCACTTTGAGCTTGGATTAGTGCACACTCAAAACATGGTGTCGTTTACAGAGGCGTTCATATGGAGATGAGATGGAAAGTTGTGGTTTAATATTTTGGAGGCGATTGAAAATAGAACACCCACATCATTATGCATTATAAAATTGAGTAAAAATTAAAAAAACAATAAAGAAAAAGTACTAAACACAACATGCAGTCGGCTGGCAAGTTTGTGTTATTGTCACACAAAATGATGTGATTTTTTAAATCTATTTAATTAAATTTAAAAAATTTAATTAATTTTTTATTTTTTTTTTGTATTTATTTTTGTATTTTTATTTATATATTTTCGTATTTTTTTTGGTGGAATTATATTATATTGTATTTTAGGAACATTTTGTGACTAGTACAGTATATACAGAGACATACAGAGGTCATGCGTTTGCCTTGAGCCAAACTTGTGTTTATGTGAAGTGCAGTATGGCCTTTTTCAAACAGAGCAGCCTTTACCAAACCACAGCTGCTCCACATTTTCACCTGTAGATAGAAATCTCTTCAAATCCCTTAGACCTGCACCTCAAGAGTCACACACCACACTTCTGCCACTACAGAGGAGACCACAGATTCCCCATATTGTACTGTGACTTTAGATACGTACGGTAATATTTGACATTGCAATGGGGCCAGTGGTTCTCAAAACAATGGTGCAGGCGTGAGTAGCGGTATGCGGGGTCTTACTTGGAGTTCTTGGAGTCTTGGTTTAGGCACAGTTTTATTACGGATTTTGGTTTAGACCTCTTTAGACCCAGATTCGTTCAATAAGACCTGATTTTCCCCATTTTATTCTAGTCTATCTTTGGTTTAGACCTGGTTTAGTTCGGATTTTTTTTCTTCTGCAGAGCCACATGTCTTAAGAACCACTTTTCTATTGAGCCTTATGAGAGAATGCCACAAAACTAATCAAGAGTATCATAATGTATTCTCTATCATGTGGGTTAATTTGATTGCCCTTCTTATGTCCACTATAAAGTTTCCTTATTAAGATAACGTGTAGTGACATAATAACAATAGAGGTTAAATCTTTATTATTGTGGTTACATGGGGTCACATTCCTTTACTACTGTCTGTTTTTAGCCTCAATAGAGATTCAAGGGAGGACCCTAAATAAGTGAAGCAAATTAAACAGGCTTTATGCTTTGTATTTGAAACCATGGCCTCTTCAGCTCACCAAGGAAATTGAGTTTGTGCTCTAAAAAATGCACTTTCTTCCATAGACGCACACCAACTTTCTCTTTGAAGGCTGAACGGCCACAGAGCAGGGAGGATTGGCTCTTCCACAGGAGTTATGGAAGCCCTGATCCTATTACGGCCTGCTCTTGAAAAATGTGTCTGCAAGGCCCCACCAGCTTTTAACCTTTCGCTGCTCGGAGCCCTGATTCATGGCGGACCGCGGAGATCTCATGTGAGCCCGGCTTTTTGTCAATATACTGCAGAGGTGTCTGTCTGAGAGTGAAATTTCCTCGACTAAAGAGGGTCAACAAATGATGCTTTGAAATGAAAATACATAACCCATGATTCACCTCAAATCGTACTTCAATAAGACGACTTTAGACGTCATTTAAAGACCATTTCTAACAAAAATACCAACAACAACAACCAATGACTTTTGCTGTCTATAAACATATTCACTGTTTTTAGTTTACTCTGTGTAAAAGCACAGCTTTGTTCAATCAGTCATTCTTAAAAAGGTCAAGGTGGGCTGTACATAAACACACAATATAACAAAGATATAACAAACTTGACCACAGGCACTTTGACTGTCATTGTAACTGTGATAGCCACAAAATGGGGGAATGTCTCTTGTGAGAATGAGCCAAAGTAGAGACTCAGACAAACTCACAAACATGTTTATTTGATAAGATTTGTTATATGCTTCATTTCCCTCAGTGTCAAGAGACAGCTCACGCCGAATGTCACTCCCCACTCTTCTGCCTCATTTCCTGTCAAATATACCCAAAAATAAATTTTTAAACACACAAAAAAATGGTTTAAGTAAATACCCTCAGATGGGGGGCAGGGGCCAGATTTCTGTATTACCTATATGGGATACAGAATAAATTCAATTCTATTGAATTATTATAATATTACAAATGATCAAATCCAGCGTGCTATTAAGAGCTTTCATGTAGTCTGATTTTTATTGAGTTCTTCCCTTCGCCCGTCTGTGATATCGACTTGTGATATCGTGCGGCGCTTCATAACTCCATCCACCTCAGTTATAACACGTTGGCTCAAATACCGCGTCGGAGCTCAGAAAACAGGCATTAAAGTCGGCCTAAATCCCTCCAAAGTAGCTGTGTGCTTAGTGCGCTCTCTGAAAGGTATCCAAGCGTTTATGTGAAACCTAAGCACTTCTGATCAAAGGCTTTCTGCAGACCGGGAGGTGAACGACAAAACCTTGTACAATTCTCACTTGATTAGATTTTCTTTTTTTTTTTTCTTCGCTCCATTGGTGTGAGTGTGTTTTGGGGTCTATAACAAATCTTTCGGAAAAGGGAGGAGCGGAGAGGATTAACGCATCAAATCCAACTCAATCAAAACGAAGCTAATGGACCGTTCCAAAAAAAGTCTGTAGATTTCAATGCTCAAGCTCATTTATACAGAGCGCTAAAGTAAATGAGACAACAGAGGTTTCACACTTTGTACCTATGCAAACAAATAAAGTGATCAGGAAATAATGAACAACCAAGATTGAAAACAGAGAAAAGACATAAAAAGCCTATTACAAACCATTTGCAGAGATTATAATATTATTTATGATCATATTCAGGCTAATTCAAAGCACCAATCAAATTACTTTGCCAATGTGCTATTAGGGGGGTCTTCATTTCCACACTTTCAAATCTGGCCTCTCCCATTAAAACCTTTGGACGCCCATGTATGTGAAACTACTGTATAATCAACATCACTATGACCTCTTGGATATAATCCTACTGTTTGGAACCTGAGACTATATTTACCCCGTGCATAATATTACCACTAACTATAAATGCAGAATCATTTAAGATGGTATCCCCTTAGATGTACTTGGAAAGTGCATCTGGACGACAGGTGGACCGGGTCATGCACCTCACAGGAAGAGCTGAGGTTGGGGGTGTTTCCTCAAAGGATTAGCTCTGGGTATGTTTGGATACACATGCATAAGAGTGTGGAGAAGCCTGTGGAGATCATCTTGTCTGTGCAGAGATGGTCGTCTGCAGATCTTCATGAAACCATGGTGAACTAATGTTCAGTCTCTAACATTTACAGTGCAATTTTACCCAGAAAACAACCACTCACTGGATATTGGATCTTTTTTTATCTTTAAATCATATTACTTATTCATTCCAATGCTTTTTTAAGCATATACTTTATCTGTGAACAAGATCCATTGGCTTGATTCAATGTGATTATTTAGACATTTGAGGATAATGGCAGGGCAGGGTAGAATGGGTTGGTAGTTCAATTCCTCATACTTAGGCAAGACACTTAATCCACATTGGTTTGTATGAAAGTAGTTCTGTGATTGTTTTTTGGTAGGGTTTGGAGGGGATACCGAAGTAGTATACCACCATTGAATAATGCAATCGCAATTAAATATGGCTACCTAATAAGTGGCCACTGAATGTGTAGAAGTTTTAAAGTATGCATTTTAAGGTCCTCCACAGAAGCTGCAACACGGTGAGTTTGTGTTTGGACAAACTTGACCTATAACCTCTCCCCACGGGCCGACGACCCCTCTCACTGACCCATCCAAGAACTAATTTGTCAACAGTGACCTTTGAGGCGTGCATCAGTGACTCTGACTTTTTGGCTCGGGTGTCTGGAGTCCGAGCCCTTTTCCTCACGATCAATAGCGGGACTTTGTAAATACACAAAAACAAGAGCTTGGTGGAGTGCCATGAATATTAATGCGCCTCCACTTATCATCTGGGTCCAAAAGTTAATGTGCTGTTTGTGCTGTCCTTAGCACCTTGGACTCAAAGGCATTTAGTTTGAAAGTGAACACAATGAAAACAGAGAGAGTGCATCAGCAAAACATAATCACTGCAATTATATTTTCAATGTTTACTTATAAAATCGTAGTTAGGGTGCATTATGGCAAAGCAAATGCTTCTCAGCAAAACGTTGTGGGTTAGACGCTCAGTGTAGTCTGCACGTCCTCCCCGTGTTCCCTAGGGTTCTCTCCAGGTACTCTCACTTCCTCTCACTTATCCAAAGACATGTGGGGAATTGTTGAATCTAAATTGATTGAATGCTTGCCAGCCCATGACCAGAAAGTACCCCACCCAAGGCCCATAGTAGCTGGAATCGGCTCCATTAACCCACACTTTAAGCAGGTCATGAATGTGACGTTATTTAAGCTCTAAATTTCTCTGGCCCAAACATGACCAATACATAACTTTGATTGCTCCACAGAACCCGTTGCTCGGTGGCTCTTTGGCATTGCCTCAAAGCCTTTCACGGCAGATGGAGGCCGCCTGAATTAACGCTGATGGTACGGCGACTCTCCAAGGCACTAGAGAGAAAAGCAAAAAGCATCAGAGCAACAGAGGCCACCACTGTGTGAAAATGTGATAAGACAAAACACTTTCAGATTTCCAATGCTCTGTGATCATGAAGTGTGGAAGAACAGGGACTAAATTGGGCATAACATTATTAAGCTGTGAGTGGAATTCAAACAATGGCGTCAGCGAGGTCCAGTGTAACTTTTTGAAGGATGTGACCTTTACCTTGACAATGACAGATACAATGATGAAAGATACAGGAAACAAGAATAGAGACGCATTAGCCATAGTATGATTTTACATTATCAGTGAATGCTTCCTTTGATATTGGTTACCCGAGATAATACAAAAGTACCATTACAATGTAAAATTAAGAGTCAGCTTTGAAAATATGAATGTAAGAAAAAGTGATTTCATTCAGTTCAGTTTCCTGCTAAAGTGTCTGTTCACGTCCAGAGAAGTTCAAATGACTGAAATGGTCCAAGACGGTGTAGGGACACCAGGGTCATGTAAAGGAAAGTCTGTCATTAAGAGACATTAGAGGTGTATTTGTGATGGTGCAGCAGACAGAGCAGGCTGAGAGGCAGGTCCTGGCATCCACCACACATCCATTTGTTCGTGGCATCGGCGGTAATGGTCTAACAGCTCGAGCCAAGGAACATAACAGAGAGCTTTAATCAAAACTCATGTACATCACCATCATCAAATTTAAGCCAGTGTTTTCTGAGGCTGGAGGGATAGCTTTGGATCTCTCATGGGACAATGCTTCACGACTTCACAATGCTCTTGCTTGAGTACAATTGTTTGCCTACTCCACGCCCCTCTCTATGTTACCTATATATGGCTTTATTTTGTTTCTTTTACCTTTATATAGATTTTGTAACAATGCAATTAACAATTTATTTTCACTCATTTTTAGTTTACTGTTTAGAGACACCAGAAGTTGGAAATCCTTTTGTTTATATGCTTTATAGACAATTAAAGCTGCACTAGGTGATTTTTTTCCCCTTTTATTCTGGCAAAGATAATGATTTAGTTATCAGTACAGCATAACAGAAGTCATATGTGAAATATTTGGACTTTGATGTCACCTGTGGGCTGTGTTCTAAAGTTTTTTTTTGTTTTTGAGCAAGGGAATTGACTGTTTAACCAATCACATGCTTCCACTGTGTTGGAGTGCTCTGATTGGTCGAACTAGACTATCTCAGGAACAATGTGAAAGAGCTGTTGCTTTATTTCAAAATTCACAGCTTTATCACTATTTTTATTGTAAAGCATTAAAAGCCAACTCCAGAGCTCCTTTATGTTATTCTCATACTTCCTGGTTTGTGTGAGACCATGATATAGGGTCGCGAAGGAGAGAAGTTAGGAAAAGGGAGAGTACAGTCACAAAATCAGGTAGTGCAGCTTTAACACAATTATGCATTTACATTTGACCGTTTTTGGGTGATCATGTAAGCAGTCTAAACAGGTCCTTGATGGTGGGCTACATGTTTCTTTAGGGGAAATGAGTAATGTGTGCGGTATCAGTGCACTCACAGGCGACGGGGTTTTGAACACGCATATAGGATTAGTTCTGTCAATGGACCACAGTGTGTCTGATCCTGTCAGGGGTTAAATACCAGGAAGGCAGTCTCAGCACACACACACACACACATACACACACACACGCACACACACACACACACACACACACACAAACTTAATACTGCCACAGTGCAATACAAAATATGGATTTATTAAAGATCACGTCAACTTTCTTGAACATTCTTCAATATCTTTTAATGATAAATTAATATGAACTCCTTTTCAGTCCTGGTTTACTTTGCTTTTGTCCAGCTTACCTACAGAGCTTGTTTAGACCTGATTGAGACCTACTTTAGACCTGGTTTAGAGTTTTCTCAGCCCTAATTGAGACCTATTGGAACTCATTTGACCTGATTTGCCCTCGCTTTAGACCTGATTTAGCCCTAGAGTTTATTATACCTAGCTTACCCTGGTTCAGGCCTGATTTAGACCTGGTTTGGACTGTTTAGTTGAGTTTAGAATTTGTTATAAATTAATGCTGATTGTTCACGCCATGTTTTTTTGACCTCATAGATTTGGTTTTGTGTGTGTGTGTGTGTGTGTGTGTGTGTGTGTGCGTGTGTGTGTGTGTGTGTGTGCGTGCGTGCGCGTGTGTGCGTGTGCGTTTTTTACTCCATTAGCAAGATATCTACAGAGTATTGCGTAATAAAGTTCAGATTATGTCAATGAGGGACCAAGGGTAACGGGTCTATTGCTCACATACACTACTTAGTCTTAAATACTTTAGTCCTCTATTGGCTGATGAGGTGCCTCAACTTCGGAGGTCACTTTCAGGACTTTATAATTAGGCAAGGCACTAATTAAATCACACTTAGACAATTGGCTTTTCAATGGAGGATCTTCAATTAGGGTCCGTCGAGGGCCAGAAAATCATATTACCGTGTTTATGTTTAGACTATTCTAAAAAGACAAGGTCAAAGGGAAATAATAGAATCCTAGTTACCTAAAGCTGAAACTGCTAAATGATTATGGTTATGCAGCGTGTTGTGATAGCAGGTTAGGAGACAAGCTCAGTCATCCACTCAAAAGGCTGACCCCATTTTAGAGGTACCCCTACAGGAACTGGTTTTATGTCCTCTAATTAATTGACCATCAAACCCAGCCGCCAGCACATCTGTGACAGGTTATCTTATTTGCTGATTCATGCTGCTTCCTGGATTGGAAGCTCTGTGCAAATAAACCAGGCATTATGGGTAATTAAGAGACAGAAAGGTGAGTGGTGTGTGGCCTGGGGCAAAGTGGAAGGAACCGCAAATCCTCAAGAACAAAAATCAAGTTTGGAAGACTGCTATATTTCCTTCGAAGTTCTGCATTAGGGAGATGTAGAATACAGAAGTTCAATTTGAGCTAATGTTTTGGTATGAACTGAGAGTGAATTGAGACTTTGATTGTGGAAGAAGGGGGATTACAATCACAATAGAGCCTTTCAAGGTTTATAAACAGAAAGTTCTAAATTCCGGAATGGAGGCAACTGGAGGCAAGACCATAATACATTTTCTATGGAGAAATTAGCATTAGCCACAAAATATTAGAAATTAGGATGGTTATGACAAATGCCAACCACTCTGCTACATGTAGGTGATGTCAGAGCCTGGTTAGGAAACATTAGTGAATGTACCTCTCGTTGTATGTTTGTTTAATGTACACATTAGTAACAGTTAGTGTTTTGGCTGGTGGCAAAATTCTTGATTTTTAGTATTTTTTTATTGTATGCTCAGAATGATTCTATCCCTCACCACAAATCCTACTTTTTTCCTCCAGTCACCTCCATTCCGGAATTTTGAACATTCCATGTGACAAACTTTTTAAAGGGTCTATTAAGGAACCTCTCATAGATTGGCTATAGTGTACATTGCTTATCAACACTGAATTATTAGCTTCCGTACTCTATTTGAGTTGTGAAGATACACCTTGCTACATATTGCATTTCAACACCTTTCCAAAAATCTGCCAGGAGATGATATAGGGCTTTACGGTGGAGAGATAGAAGAGCAGAGTCATTCATTTTTTTTATAGCATCCTTTATTTTGCCAGTGCTTAAAAACAGCGTTAGACAAATGCACACAACAGACATTAGCATGTAAAATAATCTCCAAATCGCACTGTAAAAATGTCCACTTTTGTATGGGTTTGCTCCCATAGATTTTTATGATAGTTTAAAACAGGGGTGTCCAAACTATGGCCCGGGGGCCAAATGCGGCCCGCAGAGCAATTTATTGTGGCCCTCAGGCTTACCTCTCAATTGGCTCAAATGGTCTTTTTACTGCATTTGACGCTACATAATCCACTTTTCTGTGTGGTTATTGGTGTAATATAGACGGACAATAAATGAATAAACCTGAACCTGAAGTGGTCAGAAAACAGATACAACTGAAGGGGACTTTTGGTGAAGCGAAGTCACCTCAGCAAGTGGCCCTCCTTGGTATACATTTCTGATATGTGGCCCTCAGTGAAAAAAATTTGGACACTCCTGTTTTAAAACATCGATGGAGGCTAATCCACTACGGGGTAACTCACGATCCCCTTCACGATCTGTTACCCCGATTAACCTCCATCGATCTTTCAAACTGATTTTTTCATAAGGTCTATGAGAAAAATGAATGGGATATTTTTTTACTACCGGAGCCAGAGGGGGGTGGGCACTCCATACTGTTCAATATGGGTAGTGATGTGGTTTGTGTTTCTACTGAGCTCAGGGTAAAAGTGTGAATTTGAACCAAACCAAAGGTAAAATGAACACATACTACTAACACAGACCATGACAGACAGAAGCGGTGAATCAGTTTATAGCGTCACTATTATAGGCACTCAATATTTCATAGCATTCAATTTCTAATGTGCAATAAATAAATTTAATTCTTTATATTCTTATCGACACTAGTCATAAAAAGTTATATTTGACTTTTGGGTGAAATTAGTGGAAAATATGAATGCCACTGTGATTACAGCATATTAAGTGGAACATGGTAATAATCAATAATTTTACCTTTTCTGTCTCAATTCACTTATTCCGGAGAGTTAAAAGAAACGGATTGAAAATGTTAATGGCATATGACCAAAAATATGGACTGGAAAAAAAAGAGAGAGCAAAAACAACAAATCTAAATCTTCCGTGATGCAAAGATACATTGACGTTTGTAGGTTTTGAGGCACATGTGTTTTTAGAAATGGTTTAAAAGAACAAGCAGGACATAAATTAAAAACAGCTCAGTCATTGTTCTTCCTGGTTTGAACCACACACACACGCACACGCACACACGCACACACACACACACACACACACACACACACACACACACACACACACACACAAAAGGCCAAGACATCAAGTGTATTCAATTCACAGGCGGCCATGTTGAGGAAATTTGAGTTCAGTGGAGGTATTTTTTCTGTCCCTGTTCCAGCGCAGACCCTCTTGGTTGAATAACAGTGAATGTTATCTTTTTTTGTAACTTCATTAAGAGGGTGAAACAACCATTGAAATAATAAACCTACAGCAACTGAGACAAGTGCAATATATTTCTGCACTTACGATCGACATATACTATGTATGTGGCATGGAGGGCCAGGGCCTAAATTGGGACTCCAAATCAGACACTGATTTTTGTGTCCCAGGTTGATCACATTGTATAGTGTTTTTTCTGCATGTCTTGAATAAATACATTTACAAAATACATATACTTTATCTAGAAAAATCTTACTATTCAAAAGCAATTACAGTTCATGTTCAAAATATAGCATCAACCTCAACATCAGCTTCAAAAACCCACTAAAAGATTTTTCTCTTAAAGCAACGCATAAAAAACAATTGCATATATTTGTGGCCTCCTGAGAGATATCTCATTTTATAGCCATATATTGCTTAGGGTTAGTGCTGCGGTCATGTTGAGGACATTATCACCACTCATGCCCATTGCCCATTGTTCTACAGTGCTTCCCACAGAATTAACCTGAATTACGGTGTTCAGGACAGGTGCATATTATTGCATACTGTACCTATCCAGTCTCCAGATAATACATTAGATCAGGGGTGGGCAAACTTTTTGACTCAAAGGCCACATGGGGTTTAAAAATGTGAACAGTGGGCCGGCTGATATTGTATTCTTTGTAAACTGCACCATTTCTGACAAATGAGACATACAGCCTTCGATCGGACCTCAGTGAAAACATATGTTTATGTGGAGTTAACTGGTTACTTTTAATACTCCTATTAAAAAGCCCAAAGGGCCGCATGTGGCCCCTGGGCCGCAGTTTGCCCACCCCTGAGTTAAACCATGACCACTCCAAATTCTGTGTAATTAAAGGGAAACACTGCAGTGTTGGTGATCAGTGTCAGAGACTAAACCAAAACACATTCAATCGTCCCAGCCAAAAAAGCGCCCCGTCATCTGATAGAACTTCATATTGAAGGGCCTGTAGAAGTCCCTTAGCCTCTGCACCACCTCCGGGTCGATGTTGGGGTGGGTGCGTCCTTTGGTTTTGCCCAGGCAGTGGGGCTT
>JAVQKC010013103.1:0-22751 GCA_036025475.1 Philypnodon macrostomus
GCCCTGAACACATCTGACCAATATGATGGCAGTTACCTCTATAGCGCCCCCTATAGACTGAAAGAAGAATGTAGTTTTAGGGAATTTTACAAAATTTGGCAAAAACATTCTTCACAAACAAGACAAATCAAAAAGTAAAATAGACCCTTGTAGCAGATGTATGGGGCAGACGTATGGGGCCGACGTATGGGGCAGACGTATGGGGCCGTTTCGCCGATATACACCTTGCTGTCGGGAACGACAGCACAGGCCTAGTTTAGTAATTGTAATGTCAAGCCTTACTTTCTTACTTTCTGTACTTAAAATACCTAGTGTGGGTTGTGGCTGTATAGCCAGTTGCCCACTAACCATAAAGTTGGTGTGTTTGGTGGTTGGGTAGGCTGTAGGCATAGTAGGGCTGCCACATCTGTCAGTCTGCCTCAAGTGATGTTAGAGCCTTCTTGTAAAACATTATCATGTACAGTTAGCCATTTGGAGTGCATTTAGCAAAAACTATTAACATTGAGCTGCTAAAAACCTTCGGTTTCTTGATTTTGAGGTTTTATTTGACAAATACTGACAGAAATATAAGCCAACATTATTGTTTGTCATTGCTCAGATTTAACCCCTCAGTCACCACATATCCTTTATTAAGTTAACTGTAGGAATTGACTGTCAGCTCTCAAAGCTGATAATTGAATTAATAATTTTTAAGAAATAAATTGACAACAGCCATTAACATTTGCCATTTCAAAATGTCATATTTAGTGTTTTTAATTGACCTCTCTATTAAAATGGATAGAAAAGAACACTATTTCCTTGTATTAGCTGCATGCACGGCTTAGGTCAATACATCAGTTGTGGAAGGGTCCAGAATTAGACATTTCCAACCATTATTTACATGAAACATCCCTATCCTGATTGACAGACTAACACCGACCTCCACACATCCCTTTTTCTGTAATGACAAACTCCGAGAACCCGCTGTCAATCTGCCTGTCTCCATGGTGACTACAGTGGCGAGGTGGCGCCCACATGGTCATGCATCTACTTCTCCTGACTTATGGGCTTGCTGCGTGATGTAATACAGTCTTTTGAAATCATGGGCTGAAAATAATGGAAAATAATTAGTTGAAAAGATGTCATTCATCATTGTAAAGCAATAAAGGGGATGGGTGCTATAGATGGTGTATACTAGGGTGCTTTACTGAGCGGGCAGAGGAGCGGAGGAAAGCAGTGGCAGCCAACCAGGCTAATACAGGATTATAGTTTTACCCAATGTACAGTCCCATGAGTTTCCCAAAAGGCACTTCCCTTCAAAATACACCAAAGGCAATCAACAATAAAGAGAAAATCAAATATAAAAATTGACATATTCTGAAAGAGAAATAGAACAAGAGGCTGCCCCCTATTCAAAGGTGATTACATCTACACATCAATCACAGGCTAAGAGACCAGTGAATGCCAGTGGACGCATGGTAGCCATAGCAACATGATTCATAATTCTACAAAAAGAGTGTAAAAGTGCAAAACCCCGTCGCTAGCTGAAAAGAATGTGAACCTATCACTAATGCAAGACAGTCCAATTATGTTTTTCAAATGGCACTGTGCATTAAAGACTAAGGTTGTAAATAAAGATTCATCCTCCACGAGAAGTGAGACGTTTGTTCTCGTACCTCGGGCCACTTAACGCTACATAATATCAGCTTCAGATGTAGCTTGTAGCTAGAGTGGTTAATGGTTAGCATCTCTGGTGGCTATCATTGCTTAGCTTAATTTGACTTGTGAAATGGACGAGTTGGTGTATTTTTATGTGATCGTGGAGAGAGAGAGAGGGAGAGAGAGAGAGAGAGAGTGAGAGAGAGAGAGAGACAGAGAGACAGAGAGACAGAGACAGACACACAGAGACACACAGAGACACACAGAGACACAGCTGTAAACATCAGACCTTTAGGCAAAAGTAGACAGTTGCTTAGGGCCCCAAACTCAATAAAGCCCTATAAATGAAACCTAAAATAAATATGTCTTGTTAATTACTAAACCTAATCTTGTAAAATAGTATTACAAAGTCAATACGTTTTCCCTTTATCTCTTAAGCATTCGGATTGCTGTGGACCAAAAGATCAAGAACATTTTTAGGTAGGACTTAAAATGTGCCAAATAAAAAAAGGCCCCTCTGCCCAAGTTCGCCTTGAGCTCCCAAATCACTAAATCCACCATTGGTCCAGTTGTATGGTGCTTAGAAAAACACCTGAAAATATATCTTGAAAGTGCTTGAATTTCATCAGTTGTTAAGCCAGAAACAAAATGTCCAAAAGCACTTGGCAAGATTTGATTAGCCCCCAGCCTTTGACCATTAAACAGTATTAAGGATTTGTTACAGTAAGTTACCTATATGGTAATCTGAAATAAATGAGTCCCAATTTCCGACATTTAGACAATTGAGAATATTTGGATTGATGGTTCTCAATTGGTGGGTCCTAATACAGAATTGTGTAATTATATTGGCGAAACAACGGTATTATGGAATCACGTTGGTGAATGCCCTAAACTGTGAACTCAAAAAGTCATTTAAAACTTTTCTGGACAGTTATATATCATGAAGACGCTGAACTGGATAGAGATTGACACACTACAATTTGCACAGTGATCCGGGCTAGTGTATTTTTAATGTACATAGGCACATTACAGAGGTCAAATAAAGAATGCCTCTATAGCGTCCCCATGTTTATGACCCCTATGGGACCCTGGACACACTGACTTTGACAGAGAGCAATGAAACTTGGTACAGTGATTCTCCACAGTGTACCCAACATAAAATATTATTATGACCCCGCCCTACAACAAACAGGAAGTCAGCCATTTTGAATTGAATTTGGAAGTCAGGTATATTTTACAGCCTCTAACTTGCACATACTTTGCCCGATTAGGCTCTAACCTGAAATACCTAATAACCCCCCGGCCCTGAACACATCTGACTAATATGATGGCAGTTACCTCTATAGCGCCCCCTATAGACTGAAAGAAGAATGCCGTTTTAGGGAATTTTTAAAAAATTGGCAAAAACATCCTTCACAAACATCCAGACAAATCAAGTCAAATAGTCTCTTCTCATGTTTGTCATGGTTTGGGGGCGGGGCCTCTTAATTGCTCATCAACAATATGAAAACCCTTAGAAATCACACAATATCTGATTAAGGTGCCCGTTGGTGACAGTTGTAGCAGACGTATGGGGCAGACGTATGGGGCCGTTTCGACAGCACAGGCCTAGTTTTATTAAACTTAATGTGTGTTAGTCCTGATTTTGTCTCAAGTTGTATGGGTTTTTTTGCAGTTTGAAGTTTAGTTTATTTTGGAGCTGGTTTTAGTTTTTTTTTACCTTGATAGTAATTGTATTAAACTTAATGTGTGTTAGTCCTGATTTCTGGTAGAGGTAAATTTAAGTTAGGATTTCATTACACAGTTTAGTCTTAACCTGATTTAATCCTGGTCCTAGTCCTAGTATTGTTTTGTGCTGATTTAGTAGGCATTTATCTGTCTAATTTTTATTATATTCCTTAAGTTTGACCTTGATTATTTCTGGTTTAGGCTTATTTGAGTTCAATAAAATAGTTAGTTGAAGTGTTACTTGATGGACAAGAGTTGAGAAGCACTAAATTAGACAAAAGTGTGACTAGTTTACCTAACCCTTTTGAAGAGAAAGGCTTATAGTATTATTTTTATTTTATATATATTTTTTTTTTCACAGGACAGTATCGCCCTGCTCCTTGATGCAGTGAAGACATCTAACGAGGATTTGGCTCAAACTTGGAAGAAGTCAGAGCAATGGGCCACAATCGAGCAACTCTGCAGTAAGTCGTGCGCATTTTGAAAAGACAAAACAGGATTTTGCAGATGGTTTCAATAATGATACTCGTCTTAGTTTAGTTGACTGTTTATGGCGCCCTACCAAACATTTGACCTAACATTAACTACCTTCAGAAACAACAGGTATTAGTGGCATTAATGTTTTGATTGTATAAAATGACTAATCAGTGTTTTAGTCTCGTCATTGTAAACATATATGCAAGAAGCAATGATGCGAGTTCAATTCTCTCACGTTACTACTTCCTTCTTCACAGAGAAACTTAATTTCAACAAACAATAATGTTTTTTTGTTTTGTGCAGGCACAGTGGGAGGTCAGCCGTCCGGTTCCCACGGTTACGGAGCGATGGGAGGTCCCTCGGCGCCAGTCTCCTCCTCCTCCATGTGGTCCTGTCTGCACTGCACCTTCATGAACCAGCCGGGCACCGAGCACTGCGAGATGTGCAGCCTCCCGCGCAGCTAGGCCCGCACCTTTATATAAACACACACACATAAGCCACGCCCACCGACCACGCCCACTTCCTGTTTAAGCTCGATGACACCAGGACCAGAAGCATTGGTTTTTCACCTTTTTTTTCCACTTCCTCTTCCTTTTTCGGGACGCTGACATAAAAAAAAAAAGGTTTACAATGAATAAATAAGACCCTGGAATATTCAAATTGACCCGCCCAGCCTGTTCCTCAAATAAGAATTGCGTACACATTCAGGAGTTTTAACTTGCAACATTTGGAGATCACAGTCCTCTCATGGCCCTATTTGCAATGGTAAAGATCACATAGTTACTCGGGACATTGATCTTAATTCTTTTTGGGATTTCCATTGCTCAATTCTTGTTCTATTTAGTACAATCATTAGTCACATATGAGTTGGCATTATACATTGAGTATGAATTTGGGGTTTTGAAGTTGCAGTTTTATCTTTTAGTATGTTGTGGTTTGGAGATAAAGACAGGAGGCAGCATGTAAGTGGATTTGAAATTTAACAGTGGAAGTATTCGGATAGACCAAAAAGAATCTCAATTGAGCAAAAAAACAGAAAACCACATTGTAAAAGCATTGGCCCTATCTCACAATAGTAAAGATCTAGTGCCAGACCAGGAATAATTCTAGTTCAGGGGTAAATGCTCCATCCACAAGCACTCGATAATGTATCCACAAAAGTATTCTAGTATATTTGGCCCTGTGTAGCAATCCTACCGACTTTTTCATGAAAATTCTATCATAGATTATCTTTCTAATAGGCCCATAAAACAACTAACAAACCAATGCTGGCAAGAGAAAGTTGCATAGGATTGTAGGCTTTTTTTTTTTTCAATTGTAGCTTTCAGACTTTTAGCATGTAGCATGTAACTTCATTTATCTTTGGTAAAAAAAAAAAAACACATCTTTTGAAAAAACAATATCAATATCTTTTGAGGTGCTTCTAGAAACTACTGGTGCTCCTTCTAGCTGAGATTTTTGGCATGGTTTCCAAAAAGACCGAACACATGGACCCCCCCCCCCCATCTGTCCATTCTTCAAAGACTCTTAAGGGGTCTAAGGTCACTGCAAATCTGCTGCACATCTGTGTTCAGTATGGCTATGCTCTGGGTCTGAAAATATTCTCTAGTTATGAAGGTGAATCGTGTTGAAGGATTAAATAGGTATTGTTGATAGATTTTGGGAGCCAGTTTTAGTAGCTACAGGAGCCGAATCAACGTTTCAGCGTGGTATTGGCCTTTTGTCTGTTCAATCGGCCTATTCAAAACATATTTTCTTCATAATAGTGACCAAAAAACTCACAGCAAGTATGTTAAAATTTGAAAATCCTTCATAGACTCGCGCTATCATTTTTACTTAACATTGTAAAAAACTGGTCAAAAAGCACTTAATCTTTCACAGCACTTGATAACTCCCAATACTGCAGATAGTGGTGTCCTATATGTCCCTACAGTACATTCACATATGGACCAAAATTAATCAAACAACAATGATGTCAAAATGCGTGACGATCAAAACAGTCCAAGCCTTAACAAAACACAGAAAAACAGAGAAACCAAAGCACTTAAAATCCCTTTGAGAAGCATCACTGTATGTACACTCATGGACCTCCTCTAGAACTATATTATGATGATATGGTAAATGGTCAAATTCACTTTAAGACAGCACTGACTTTTCACAACAGTTTTTTATCGAACATCAATTGTTTGATAGACTTTTTTTCCTTTTGCTCCTGATCCTAATATACCATGCTCTCTGCATTAGTACATTTTCCAGTTGTCTGATCAGAAGTGGTCTGTCGTGGCTCTGTGGTGTGAAGTAGGGGTAAGGGGGGTCTTCAGTCGGGACAGGAGCACTGTCCTGATGCAGATTAATAATTTATGAGGCGTGTGAATCTTTGAGACATTATTCCATTGAAACAGTGAGAATATATTTTAGTTTTAGCTGAATTTGGTTGTTCTTTTGCCCTGTTTTTGGTGTGAACTGCGAGCGTTTCTCTGATGTCATGGACAGCTTTTCCTTTTGTATTGATCTGGACGTTTGCTGAGCAAACACTGCTCCCGCAGCAACTGGAGCTCCACCACGGGCGCTGTTCACCTGGATTTAAATGAAATAAAATAATAAACTATTCCTACCACGATGGGCTACGTCTCTTTTATTTACACTGAGGACATGCTTGTTTGACTTGGTCTGTTAAAAAAGTCCATATGATTGTGAAGGGAACTGTTTACTTGATCTCTGTGGCACACTGGGTAGTAGTGGGGGCAGTCACAATTCTGTTCTTGAGTAGTTATTAGAGAAAGTCTGTCACAAAACTTGAGTTGCAGATTTTGAGTACTACTTGAGTTCTGTTGTGGCCCACTACATACTTTCTCAATGATGGGATAAAACTCTGTTCATGATTACGTGCTCACAGCATTGACCTGATTTTAAAAGATCTGTTTCACATTTGTTTTGAACAGAAATATAGTTTCTGATCAAAGCAGGGTCTTAAGTGTATGAAGGCACTTTAGTGGCTCAATTAGCTCCATGTACTTGTATTTTCTCTCCTAATGCAGTCAAGCCCTGACCTATAACCTCTGTTATAAAGACTGAACATTGTATAGTTTTTATTTGATCATGTCGTGAGTTCATGTCTGAGTGATTTATATGACATGGAGTTTAAGGTCCTTTATTGAAGAAAACACTTGACTTACATTTTTTATGTTCCTGCACATCTCGAGTTCACTACTATTGCAATGTTCCAATCACTGGCTAAGTCTATTTACCCGTTCATAAGTTCAAATACTTGAACATATAAACCCAATGGATTAAGTCATGTTCAAAAGAGGGTTGAGCCATCCTAAAGTAAAATCACTTAATTTTGTATGAAGATTTTCTGTCCGGTACACTTTTAAAGCCTCGTTGAAATCAGCAGAAAAACTTTCAAGGCAAAACTATAGCCTGACAAAAGAAAGATCAGTTATTGGTTCATTATTGAAGATAACATAGAACTTTTAAATTCAAACTCCATGATTGTAAATTGTTGAAACCTGATTGTTCGACCAAAAAATTATTTGAATGAAATTAGAACATGCTCAAATGACTATTGGAAGAACACTGTAAAAAGTTGGCCTCTATACATTTTCTTATTGTGTGGGAGGGAAACGTAAAGACCCTCCTTTCTCCAAAACCCTCTGCTCTCCGCCCGCGTGTGTCCAGACCGGAGCGGCTACAGTTTGTGGACATCACTGGATTAAAAACGGGTCTAAACATGAAGTCAATAGGAGTTTTATTTATATTTTTGTACTTTTACTTCACTTCTGCTCAAAAGACTTTCTTCAAACCAGCTCTGGACCACCGCAATGAAGGTGAGTTTTCCTTTGTCTAAATCAAGTTATTTACATCGTCCCCACATTCACTTTCACACCAACTTAATGTACTCTTTCACTACAGCTTAATTCTTTAGTCTTCCTCTGGGCCTCCAACCAGACAGCTCTACTCATTTATTCACTATCCCTCCTCTGTATGTCCCCAAGTCACCTTTCTGGCATCCCCTTTTATCTTCAATCTATCGTTCATGAGCTAACATCAACGTCCAGCTCTTCCTCTAGACATTCCTGGTCTCACCTGCTCATAGTCTCTTTATACCATTTTTAGGGATGCACTGATATGGAATTTCTTGGTCGATCCCAATATTTGAATTACCCATTTGGCCGATACCGATTCTGATACCGATATTCTAAACGAAGTAAAAAAACTACTTGTAAATAATTTCCATAAATATTAGTTTTACTTCATTTTGTAACCCTAAAGTTAGACTTGTTGAATGATTTTCTTTCTCTGGCTGTTTTTAAAAAAAATTCCAAAATGTAATTTCGATACCGATGATGAGCCGATATATCTGTGCATCACTAATCATTTCTATCCAAATTGAGTACCTGCATTTGTGCAATTCACACAACCCCTAATAAGTAAATGTGTTTGTGTGTGCAGCAGTCCGAGTGGGAAGTCGAGGCTGCGCTAACCTGACTTTAGTTTTGGACAACTGGAAATACGCCATAGTGACACAGGTCAAAGATCTGCTGCTGAATGACCACAGGACGGTGCTGCCGGACTATGGACGGTAAGGACTCAGTTTTATATAATTTGTAACTCTGGGTGTACTCCGCCTCATGCCCATAGTTGCCAGGCTAGACTCCGCCCTTTCCTAAAATGATCTGACCCTGTTAAATGATGTATAATGGATAGGCTTTCATAATTATTATTTTACTTCAGTCCCTCTCCTGGCCTCTACAGACTACATACGACCTACTTTACGTCATAGAACAGGGTGAATTTTTATTTTTTTTATTTTGAAAATTTTCCTATTTCAAGAAACTTAAACCTTTAACTACATCTTTAAAAATGAATAAGCAGAAAATGATGCATGTCTCTTTTATGTCCTCAGTATACAGCCTTTGTCAAATGCTTTGGGAGACCTGTATAAGGAGTTCAATGCACTGAAAGACCGTTTGGCCGAGCTCACGTCTAAGTTTGATGCAGTGGAGGGTTTTGTGGATGATATTAGACGGAAGCCTTCGCCACCCGTCTCAAGGCAGACCTCCGCAGGTGAAGCCTCGGCCCCAGTGGCACACCAAGGCTTCAGACGGGGGAGCAGGAGGACCAGGGTGGTGGTGCGAAGGGTCCATGGACCAGCAGGGGGCAGCACTCCTCATCCAGGAAGAGTTTAAAGAGACACTTATCGCCTTCAAGTGGCCCAAGTATGTGCAATCCTTCCTTGCTCAAGCTTGAAGTAGGGTCCTCGGGTGCTGCACAGTGATTAGCCACTGCTCCTGACAAGTCGTCCCAGTAGCATTGGTCAAGTGCAGTTATTGTTTAATTAGGACCAGCAACAGACAATTATCTGTAAATGCAACTGTCCAACTGGTACTTTTTGTTTGAAGTTAGAGGGAGATACAACTCAGAAGTAAAGACTGTTGACTTTTTATTGAATGGCTGTGTATTTAGCAAAAAAAAGGTGTAAATAACTGTATCAATAAAAAATATACATAAAAATATTTATAAAATGATTGCATTTTTTTTTTTACAAATGAGATCCCAAAAATCCCAGCAACAATAACAAAAATAACAGTATATTAGCTTTCCTCTATACAAAAACAATTAGTGCAACAAGTACAGTTCCATTGTGATGGACTACATGGGCGTTTGTGGCTTAAATGATTGAGCATTTACCCCTGAACTAGTAAAACCCCAATTTGAATTCCGTTCTGGGCACTATATCTTACTACTGTGAGATAGGCCCAAGCTTATAGTTTAATAATATTCCTATTTTGTGATCGGTTACAGCAGCAAAAAGGTCCTAAAAATGTCTCAAAATGAATTTAGTCCATTTTTAGTGTAAAAAATCACTTTAGCGGAAACATAGATCCAGATGTGACAGATGTGAGTCCAGTTTTGTTCTGAATCCACTGGTTGTAGTTGGTGACTTTGGTGTAAACTCCAGGATGATTTTCTTGAGCGCAGCCATCGCCCCAACTGATGATCCCGAACAGGAACATCCTACCACCGACGTCACAGACAAGAGGCCCGCCTGAGTCGCCCTGGGGCAGGAGAGACGGTGGTAAAAACCCCAGTAATTTCAAAGAAATACATTTCTTTACAAATTGACTTTACAGCACGATAATAATATGGTAATAAATGGGTCATAATTTGGTAATAGTATAGTAATTATGGTTCATTTCCAAGTAATTACCAACCAGAACCCTATAATTACGAGGTTATTCCATATGGTATTACTTGTTACCATTCTAAATACACAGCATGAAATTACCAGGGTAATTACATAGGTATTAATCCTAATTACTATATTATTACTGGATTATTACCATGCTATTACCATGTTACCATGCTGTAAAGTAAAGTGGGACCAATACATGGATGTGTGAGGATGATGATAAAGTGATAAAGTCTATTCAGCTGGTTTGTCTTTTTAATATATGTACTTTCAAATCACATTTATTTAATATTAACAGCTATGTGCCATTAAAACCAAATTGTGTCAGTATGTGGCATCAAATTAATTTAATACAGTTTGATTATTTTTGTCCCTCTGAGGCTGTTGTAGTGACTTGTTTTTGCAGGTTCAGTGGATACACAGTATATAAACAAAAAAAACAAAAACAAAAAAAAACTCCAATAATTCTGCTCTAAGAAAATAGCCTTAAGATGCTCCATATGTCATCCATCATCAGTAAAATAATCCACTCGGCACACATCAGATCAAGTTGGGTCCTGTTATAAATACCTCACATGCGTCCTGGCTCCAGTCGGGATGTCCCGCGCAGAACATGTTCTCAGTGATCATGTCTCCGTAGTGGTCGTCACGGCGACACGTCTCATCGGCCAAAACCTGGACATGAGCCTCTCGTAGGACCTGGGATCGATACCACAGACCTGAAAGAGAATGTGCATTATTAAAAAAATACAAATAAAAAAACAGAATCATTGCAGTAACAAAGATAGATATGTCAAAATAGTAGAAATATGTTAGTTCTTCTCCTCCAGCAGTGCTCAGTTTGTCTGGGCAGTTGTATTTTTTGCATTTTTTGTAAACTAAGGGAAATCTGGAGAGCTTACATTGTCTATGAACACAGATCACATTTTAAGAGAGAAAAAAAATCATCACTTAACCTCTTGAATTGATGGTTTTATTACCATATTTTTCCTTGCCGTATCCAGAGATCTCACATCTGACTCCTGCCTGCAGACTCTGGTTCATTGGAGGCAGACACACTGACTTCACTGAACTGCTTTCCACAGCACATCCACCATCTTTGGTCTTCAACTTCACCAGGGCTGGAAGAATACAAAAAACAAAGACTTGCTGCTTAGTGCTTAAACACATTTCTGGGCACATACAGCCACAATAGAGCTTTTAAAAACACGTTTGTACCAATGTCGTTGTTGAAGTTGCCCTTGCTGTTGTCAAAAGCTCCGTGGATGACGATCTTCTCGACTCTGAAGGTCTGCTCCACCTCCATCTCTGTTTTGTTCAAGGCGTTCTTCCCCAAAACGACAGAGAAGCGACGCTCTTTGGTGTGATTGCTGCAAGACACAGACATATTTGATTCAGAAGTACATCATCGTATTGCAAAAGGAATTCAAATTTGTATGAATATTGTACCCATCTGGGAAGCAGTGGGCAGCGGTGAGCACCCAACACGGAGATATCAGACTTCCTCCACATCGGAAAACCTTCTCTTTGGACTTGCTTCTCCAGAAAATGGCCACGATCCAGGGTTGAGCCTCCACTGTTGAAACGGCTCCTCCAACAATCTTCATCTGCTTCCTTCTGGTCCGAATACCACAAGACGTGACTTCTACGGGAAACAAAGCAATGCAAAGACTAGAAGCTTCTTTCAGCTCCCCCTAATCCCCCCCTACATTTTCAACCTGTCATTTTTGCATCTGAACTTGTAGTATATGGTAATAAAGGCTATATTCTTTGTCTGTACACTGTAGGCAGAACTCTGTAGAGAAAACCTTAAAACTGGCCTAAATTATTATTATATTTTGGACATACAGTACAGACCAAAAGTTTGGACACACCTCGTTCATTCAATGAGTTTTCTTTATTTTCATGAAAAGGCAAGAAATCTCACTTATTAACCCTGACAGGGCACACCTGTGAAGTGAACACCATTTCAGGTGACTACTTCTCGAAGCTCATCAAGAGACTGCAGAGTGTGTGCAAAGCAGTAATCAGAGCAAAAGGTGCTACTTTGAAGAAACTAGAATATAAGGTGTATTTTCAGTTGTTTGACACTTAATTGTTAAGTACATATTTCCACATGTGTTAATTCATAGTTTTGAATGAGAAGGTGTCTCCAAACTTTTGGTCTGTACTGTACAGGTATTTAAGGTGCATTGGGTGGAGTTAACCTTACCCCTCCCAGGTGTATGCAAGCTTTTAATCAAGAGGTATTTAAGCTATTTGCTGCTGTAATAATTCAGGCGTGTGTGTGTGTGTCTGGGCTCACACCAAGATAAGTGAGCGGGCTGTTAAGACATTACTAGCTCTGGCTCTTTGGGATTTAATGCAACTTGCCTTTATTGATAGAGCACGTGGCTGGAAGTATGAGAGGAAGAAGAACATAGTCTCAAGATCTGGCGTCACTGTTTACTGTCAGTGCACCAGTTGGGGTGGTGATTCAATATGAGATGCATACAAACAAATGGGCCCCCCACGCTGCTCCAGTCTGCTGTGGTGAGTCAGCCCTGTCCTCATGTAAAGATCCACAAATGCTCACTGCAGATAGACTCTTACTGCAAAACCACTAATAGGTTTAAATGGTTTAACATTCGAGAAATCCGTGATGTCAGAAGCCCATATTACATAATATAGGTTAGAATCTGTTCTGTAAAGTCAAAAATCTCAATTGAAAATGCAATATTGAATATGATCATATAGCCTAGTGTTGGTATCAAGATTTTATTATCTCAGTGTCTCAAGGTTTTTTATTATAGGCCCTAGTGCTGGTACTCCTGGTTAAATCTTGGTGTAGACCTGATTTAGTCCTAATTTAGTCCTTGTTTTTGACTTGCTTTAGCCTTGATTTAGACCTGATTTAGTCCCATCAAGCCAGCATGTTTGGATACATTTTGTGATTTTGTACATGTGTCGCTTATAGGGTACATAATCTTGCCCTTTTTTCATGTTGATAAGCCCAGTAACTGCAAAGATATACAGTATATCATAAAACATCTGCATATGGACACATTCAGTAGATTTCTCCATGTTTGCCCTATCAAACATTGCATATAGGGATCTAATATTACATTGCGGCAAAAAGCCTCCTATGCTAAAGCTGACAGCTGTGGGAATATGTATATAGGTCTCCCCTCTACTCAGGTGCCCAGGTCTGTGTAAGCATTTCTTCTGTCTTGATCTAAGGCCAACACCTTCAAATCAGCTTTGTGCTTTTTGCCTTTGTGTCTCTGTGGTACATTTCTGTTGAGTGTGAATGATTCATGTTGTAAAAGTGCACGATGAGATGAAATCTGTGATTCGAGCGGCATCTGACACCTGCTCACACCTAAATCACATTATAAAGATGCCATGAACAGTACCCAGTTTTGAGATTGCAAATTTGAACAGTTTTCCAATGAATTACCCCCCACTCACTCTCTTGGACAGCAGACTAGATTTGATGAATGGTGCTGGTCATTCGCAACATTTGCAGTGGTTGTGATCTAAGCAATTAGTGTTTCCTCCTATACATCAAGCCTCTGCAGTGCCAAGTTAGCAGTTTACTTAGGAAAGAAGATAAAGCAAGCGACTGGCAATCACCAATTACTCACGTGTGCATCATCGAAGGTGTTAAATCATCATCTTGCCTTAATAGACCTTTAAATTAGCTTGCCTTTATCGGGCTCTTACGCCTGCCACACAGTTTACATTATCAGTAATTGTGAGCGGTTAAGAGAATAGCCACATGGCAGCTGCATGTGCCTGAAGCTGTGCTGTGTCTTAAAACTTAATATCATTTCTCAGTCACACTGGCTGTCTTCACGAACAACACAGAGCAGTGAGCTGCTGTGCGATGTTGAAGTTAAAAAATCTAAGAAAAGGGAAGAGTTAATTACATGCTCCCTCATAAAATCACCCTTTCATGGTGTATGTTTGTTTTAACATTGAAGGCATCAGTGGCTCATATATAGGTTGTCTGTTAAGGTTGTGGTTTTGATTCACACACCAGTTCTTACTGACCTTGTATCCTTGGGGAAGACACTTTTTCCCACATGTGGTAGTGTGACTGGTGTGTTTTTGGTGGTCCCAGAAGATGAATTTGTGGTTTGCCTGCCACATCTGCCCCATGCATGGACAGCTGTGGCAACCAACAGAGTGTGCCTTTGGAGTGAATGAACAAAGGAAAAGCACTTGGAAAAGCTGTTGTAAAGCACTTGGAAAAGCTCTACATAAATCAGTGTTATAATTATATTTCCATTTTAAACAACGTCCATATGCACTGTATATTTTTTCCACTAGAGGTTGAAGTTGTGGTATGGGTGTCCCCATCTGCCCCAGGGCATCTGGAAAACTGTAATTCAATCAATTGTAAAGTGCATTGTAAAGCTATGGTTATTATTTAATTCAATATTTTTTTATTTAAGTCAATAAAAGTGCATACAATTTTTTCCTATAGGTCACTCAGATGTGTCCATGGCAGAGAGTACCATGTCTCCAGAAGAAATCGAGGTGGAGATGGCTCGTATCCAGCGGCTCAGGGAGGTCCTGGTGCGTCGGGAGTCTGAGCTCCGCTTCATGTGAGTCCACTATTTACAATCATTTTTAGTTAGTAATTATTAGCTGCTAGTTATAATGAGGGCTATCACTTTTCTTGGTAGGCTTCTGCTATGACGCACTTGGTGATAAGCAACGGCATATATTCCTCAAAATGTCCATTTATTTACAGATTATTCAAAAGTTAAAAATAGAAGCTGAGTGAGTCACCCCCACCATGAACTGATTTGCACCATGTCAGCGATGTTCGTGATTGTGAAACTGTCACTGCCTTTTCAGAAATTGACTGTCTTTCTGTATCAGACACCAAAGCTGCAGTTTCTTCTTGATAGTTTGCATGTATTAGAAGACAGCGCTGTGGGCTGTTACACCTCTGTAAATATGCAGCGTGATATAGACACATATATAAACACATCGGAGTCTGGGTGTGTGCAGTCAGTTGATAATGTTAGTTCACACGCCCACGTCAGAGGCTTCATTATCCGTCACGCTGCTGTTGTCAGGCGCTCTGTGTGTGTGTTTGTGTGAAGACAGCTCATAAAACACTTTATGTCAGAGTGTGGATGCTGCTGGCATAGGCAATATGAATTTTATTTACACTTTGATACCAGGAAATACATTCATATAGTTATCACCTCTTGGCCAGTTCACCATTATCAATAAGATCTCAATTGGTGTTTACTTAGTTAAAAAATAATATGTATACATTTAAATATATTTAGATTTCTTCTTACGTTTTGGCTTTTCCGGTCAGAGGTCACCACAGCAAGCGATCTGATTCTATTAAGACTTTTATATTTTAAGATATCGTCAAAAATTATGCTGTTTGACCACAAGTACAACAAAAAAAAACATGATATTTTTGGTCATATTGCCCAGACTCACATGCGTACATAGACAGCAGTGGAAGTGGAACATGAAGCAGAATAAAGAGAAAAACAAAACATATCGAGAGCCGTGAGGAGGGGTCATGAGCAGGAGGAGGCAGTGAATGAGTCATCGGCCTGATCTATCATGGGCTGAATCAAATCTGTGGGAGCTGTCACTTCTCTGCAGAGGGAGGAGAGAGGAGCCTTAGACCAAGGGTGTAAAGAGCTGAAGGGTCACATGTCAGGGCTGAAGGAGGTGTATGAGGCTATAGGATAGATTGATTTACAGTGTATGTTTTCATTTAAGCACACGCTGACGCTGGGCCTGAGGCGGGGATGGGGACTGGTCTTCATGGTCAGAGCAAGACATTACCTTTGTGGTTGAACTGAGATGGATGCTGAAATAAAGTATTGATTAATCACTTAAAACATACTGACATTTACCACCCCCTGGCCACTGTAACTCAAACAGATATGACTGATACAAAGAGTAGTTAGTAACCATTAAATAGTGGAAATAAGTTTGGTTTCGTCAAATTTGGTCAAACGACATTGAGACGAACAAGGACATGTTGCTCCCACTGTTGGCAATTCCTAGCCACAATACTTACCTTATTTGGTGTCTGTTAATATCATCATGGTTTTAGTCTTAGTTAGCACAGTACTAAAGCGCTGTAGTTTTTTTGCTGTTGTTGTTGATGTCCCATACTTAGGTATCAGAATTGAAATGCCTTGAGTCGCATCAAAAATGGGTGCAATCTTGAGTGAAAAGACTTGAATGTATTCAAGCCAAAATCATAAGAACAGTGCACCAATGGCAAAGACAGCAATGTTATGTTCCAATTCATCTGCAAACTTTTAAATTGAAATTACGCAATAAAACAGTTATGCAGAGGCTGAGCATTATAAAGCTTACTGTAATTGTAAACTACTTGGGCTTGACAAGCAATATTGTTCTCTACGTCTTAAGCATTCCTCATGTGCCCTGGTTTTAAAATTGGTTGTAATTGTAGTGTGATTAACAGTAGTTACTATATGTGACTTCAGTCAATGATATATTACAACTATGGCGCATATTGCAGTAAGTTTTCAGTCACCTGCTTCAACAAAATGACCCTGGTTTTCTACAAAAGTAATTTCTTAATAAGTTAAAAAATATACAACCCTGTTTTTGTTGTCGTAGAGTCAGATGTGAGATAACTATGCCTCCAATCTTTGCTAATCAGATAACATGGATCAGAATGGGAATAAGCTAATAGTATCTGCTCTTCTTTAATGCAATTGTGGCTTGTGTTTATGGTTTTGTTCTTTTTTTAGGATGGATGACGTTCAGCTCTGCAAAGACATCATGAGTTTGAAGCAGGAGCTGAGGCAGATTGTCGCAGTACCAGGTATACACTGCACACTACACACATACACAGAGAGATACAAAAAGAAAGGCAGCCGTAAGGCTTTAGGTAATAAAGTAGTCTGTGGACGTCCTTCAAAATATGCCCCGTGCCGACGCGACCAAAAATAGAGGTTTGGCTTTTGTATGCGTCTCACTGGAGTCCCATAACTTCAGCTGCTGTTGAGAAGATTTATAGAAAAGTGTTGCTCTGAACTACACAACACTGGTTCCAAGTGTTTGTAATGTCATGATTTAGAACAGGGGTTCCCAAAGTGACTCAGATATAGGTTGTCTGTTAAGGTTGTGAGTGAGGGTCGGGACCCCCTGTGGGGTTGTGATGCCCCAACTGGGGGTTGCAAAATGGCTATCTGAAAAAAGGTAGATTTTTCTAATAAATTACATGTTAGTCCTAACTGTAATACAAATTAAAGCATCATAAAGGCATTCAAAATGTATTTATATACAGTAGACTTATTCTTCATACTGTGCAGTTGTATTTTTTATTTTCTTCGGGGAACAGAGCGGTACCCGGGGATTCTTGACATTATTTTGGGGGTCCCGGTCTGAATTTTGGGAACCCCTGATTTAGAATATATGCTAGACATTCTCATATATACAGTACACTACAATTGTGTTAGGCCTGTTTGAAGATATGCTGTTAGATAAATAGCAATCTACAAAATACAAAGCAAGCAACGAGAAAAAACATCTAAATACAGTCGTGTGAATTAAAATTCTTCACACTATTTCATCAGTGGCTGTAGGCTGCACACATCTTTCTGCTTTGTCATGTTAATTCTTGACAGACAATGATATTGAGATCAGGTTTGCGGAGCTAAGCCAGGAAAATATAGTTATTGACTAGAAGCCAAGGCTTATGTCTCAGTGAATAGGTACAAATTCTACATTCTACATTTTATCATATAACACAAATAATTCCTAGTTTTGAAAGCGTTGTTGCTCTCACCTCTTAGCTACAGTAGGTACGCTAGCACGATAATGTGAGTTTTGTGTGCAGTAGCGTTATTCTGGTACAGAGGCTTGTAGCTTCTGTGACTGCTGTAAGTTTTGCTAAAAGTAGCCATGTCACATTCATCACATAATAACACATACAGTGGACCCTACAACAGCATAGGCTCGCCCCTCTCCTCTTTGAATTTTTAGTTATATCATAGGCATTATTTAACTACAAAAAGACAATATGAATGAAAGTCAATACACTTATATATCATAATAAAGGTATTGGACCCAATCTCATCCCTCATCATTTTATTATGACCCTAAATAATTTTGCTGCGAACTTTCAACACACATGCATTTCAAAACGAGTAAAGTTGTCTGATTTTGTCATTCTCATTACAATGGCTGCAACATACACAGACCTCGGCCAATGAGAATCACTGTGTGCAGCATAATTTCACGGGTCTGGTGCTTCACAATTACCTAATTTCAAACACAAAAGTTATTACTTGATAATTGAGTTACTTTGATAAGGCATAATTTGATTTCTAATAAATTGGTCCACACTCATTATGTGACTTCAAACAGTGTCGACCTTTCAGCATTAGTATAAATACAGCCAAACTCAATGCCCATTCTATTGCCTATACACAAGATACGAGAAAGCTGCCCATTACTGCTATTACTCCATTATGTATGTGCTAGGACTTAGGGACACATTACTTACAACAATAGCAACCAGGTGACAAACAGGACTTGGTGCCTTTCCAGTAGCTCCTCTGACATCGAGGTTTACTTGGGCCACCCTCGTGAATTGATTGTCCCGGGCCGCAGGGAAAAGCAATAGCACTGCTCCACATATTTCTGGATGAAGAAAAAGCTGATGTTTGCAGACATTTTTCCACATACCCTAAATACGACCAGCACCAGACATAAACTGTGGCCATTTTAGTGTTTTTCTTTTCAAGTGTGAAGGTTTTAGGGATGTAACAAAGAGGCTGACTGGATGACGCTGATGCTAATGTCTTCAGGCAGTGTCTTTGTTGTGATAAATTATACATGAGAGGAATTAATATGGACCCTGATTCAGTGTTAAATAGACTTTGTAATACTACCGTTGTAACGATTATTTTGTAGTTTTCTTTATTTGGCTTTTTTAATCTTTTTTGAGCAGTATACATAACACACATAGTTATACATTGTCGTCATACAAATCTACAAAGGGTTAGGGTTAGTATTGACAGCTGTATTATATGCCTGTAACCATAGGATGTGTAGGAGATAGCCGGTTCGAATCCCCCGCCTGAGCGAGCCCATATTGCCTATGAATGAATGTGGTTGTGTGATTGGTCTTTGGTGGTGGTCGGAGGGGGCCATAGGCACAGAATGGCAGGGATTGAATGAATAAATAGTAATTGTAGAGCGCCTTTGAGTATTGAGAAAAGCGCTATATTAAACTGATGCATTTGTATTATTTATGTTTACGTCTAAGCGGCAATGAAGATCAATAGCTCTTTTCACAACACATATTTTAATATCAACCACTAACAGTGACAAGTTGTACATAATAAGAATTGAATTACGGTAGTTAACGAGCATTCATCGGGCAACTGTAAAGGACAAAAACTACAATGTACTATTGAAATGCCAATAATAATTTGCTAATTAGATAAAATCGAGATCTTGTAGCAGAGGGTCTAAGACATCTATATTACTGAACAATCTACTTTCTGTACGTCTGCTCCCGACAACAGCTTTTAAATGACTTTTTTAATCATCAGTGTCAACGTTAGGCCAGTTAGATTACACTAATGTATAATCACTCAATAATTTTGATTTGATCACAATTTTAGCACAGAAGAATACTGCTATCAGTGCCTTCATAATTATTGTAAGCATCTTTACGGTAACAATGCCAGTGTTCATAACAATAAAAAAGGAAAATTAATAATATACATTTTTATGTATAATATGTATGAATATTGGATTGGCTGTACATTGAATTTGCACTGTAAAACGATTCAACAACCTTCCCAGATTAGCAGATTCCCTTAAATTCATTCACGAAGATTCACAAATCTTTACAATACAATTTTTCATCGCCCTATTGCACACCCTAATTAAAATGTAGTCACCCGTAACAATATCAATCCTTATACATACAAAGATGACATTTTCAAAACAAACAAGTCGGTGCATAGTTTGACTCCCTGATGAGGACCTAAGGCACAAATGGTTTACCCTGCTACTAATCAATAATAATTAAACAGATTCCTTTTTGAGGTATTCACACTGCTCTTGCACAATGTGTCTGTTTAAATCAATTATATGTTTACATTTTGTAAGTTTTCTTCATATTCCTCAGAGAAAGACAAGACAAAGAAGCACCGACAGCGGGAGGAGGAGCTGATTTTAAAGATCCATAAACTGGTCCAGAAGAGGGACTTCCTGGTGGACGACGCTGAGGTAGAGAGACGAAGGTACAGCATATGTCACCATCTGATATACCTTTAGTGGGCTTGAGAAACAGCAAGGTGGACCCTTAGTTAGTGTTGTGTGTGTTTCTACGTGTTGTGAGCTTGACTGAAAACTGGGGTGAAATACTTTAAAGCTGCACTACCTGATTTTTTTAAATGTTCAAAAAATTTCTAAGTTTGAATGTCGCACCCCTTTTCTGTTAAGCTGTATTGTTGACTAATTATTTTTGCTCAGGTAATGCATCATTAATAAAACAATGTGCTGCTAATTGTACTGTATGTTAGATTTGAGACCTTGTTCCCCTGTGCTCCCAAAGATAACCCCACATGAAGCGTGACTCACCGATAAGCCACATGAAATGATCAAAAAGGATGTAGAGATACAAGAGAAAGTGAAGTCTGTGTTTCTAAGCAACTGCATCCACTGCCTCTGATAGTTACCATGGATAATTGAATATATATGTTCTTCACATAAACCAGTGTTTTATTTATCGAGTCTTTAACTTATACAGTATCTATCCATGTCTACAGTGTCTGATAATTCTTCATAAATAAAGGATGTATTGATCAATCAGAGCGCTCCTGTATTGTGGAAGTGTGTGACTGTTAAAAAATAGTGACCCTTAGTGACCCTTAGTCTAATCCCTTATAATATTTTTTGCTCAAATACAAAGTGAACATATCATGTACTGCAGCTTACTGTTGTCTAACCAGTCTGATCATTCTCATCAAACCCCTGGCACTAACAATGCACTTGAGAAGAAACTGCCATTCAGTGGATATTTTTTCTGTTTTCAACCATTCTTTATAAACCCTATGATGTGTTGTGTCTGTGGTTTTATGTAATTTGCTACATTTGCTGTAGTGGAAGTGGAAATGCATAGAAAATGATACTAAATCCTTAAAAATGCTGGATCCTTTTGTCAAAACATGAAAAAATAAGAAATCTGCATTTCACGTCTTGTCCAAGATCAATTCTGGATTTATATTTTAGATTTGTATTTTAGACACTTTTTTGTCTCTAATTCTTACTGTTGCAAATTAGGTCTGCACAATTACCTGAACTCAAATCGATATCACAGTTTTAGTGGTTGCAATCAGCTAATCACAAAGGCAGCCGCTTTTTAGGCAACATAATATCATCTGCACAAAACAAAATATATGTAAAAACCTGAAATGTTATTTCAGGTGAACTGAATGTTTTCAATCACAAATCTAATCACAATATTTGTCATAAAAATTAGATATGTTTTGAAAATCACACATTTACAAATGTGTCCTTGTTTTCACCAGGGAGCAAGAGGAGGACAAAGAGATGGCCGAGTTTCTCAGGCTCAAGCTGATACCTCTGGAGAAGAAACTCAAAGCAACACAAAGTGAGTAATCAACTGAAACAAGTGTAGTAAATGTTTTTGTATTTGAAGTGTCTTACTTTTGGATTTTATTCAACAGAAGATCCTCCAAAATCCAAGAGACATGTCCCAGAGCCGCCTCCGAACAAACCGTCCATCACAAAGTCAGGAGTGGCCATCATTAAGGACTGCTGTGGAGCGACACAGTGTACCATCATGTAACAGAACCTCAGATAACTGCAGGCCACCATTTACCATTTACCACATTTCATCACTCACTATATCTTCTATATTTCCAACCACTAAGACGAGATTTTACTACACTGAACAGTTAAAAACATAGCCTGGATAATAAAGTTGCAGTACTTGATTTTGTGCAAAAATTATGACGATGCGCTCCTTTTTCTCCCGCCTCTTTCCCAACTCTCGATCACAGTCTCACACAAATCAGGTCTGAAGTCAGCTTTTATTTCTTTGAATAAATAAAAATAGCTGTGAATAAACTGTGAAATATAATCAGCTCACTCACATGATTCCTGATAGATTGTAGTTCTTGAGAAAGGATCTATCGACCAATCAGAGTGCTCCTGTACTGTGAAAGTGTCTTGGGAGTCTCATTGTTCCTCAGATGACCTCTAGTATGCTGTACTATTAAGTCTAGGAATCTAAGGAAACTGGAGGTTTTTTAAGACCCACCCCACCCCTATAGACCTCAATACATTTTCAATTGAGACGGGCAAGACTTGTGTTGGCCAATAGTGTTTGAGTTTTTGGAAACATAGGCTTAATGTAAGCTGTCAATCAAGTGCAACTGCATAAAGTGGTCCACAACAGAGTTTATCTTGACCTACTTTTCAAAGATGGATGGATATTTGTTCTCTCAAAACTGGCCCTAATTTAGTTTAACATGTGAATAATATATATATATATATATATATATATATATAGTGGGACAATGAGTGTTCCATCAATGTGAGGTGACGGTGAAGGTTGTCATTCATCCAGGTAGAGGTCATTCTGAAAGTTGAAAAAGGGCATCTGGACAAGGTTTTGATTGTTGAAAAGCTTTCATCTGCCAATCCAGCAGACTTCTTC
>JAVQKC010013106.1:0-20916 GCA_036025475.1 Philypnodon macrostomus
TGTTTTTAACCACTGTTTTAGTGTTTTCTTGAAAGTCAGGTAATTCTCACAGTCTCTAACATGAGCTGGTAGTGAGTTCCATGACTGTGTGCCTCTGATTGACACCACCATTTGGCTAACTTTAGTCCTACGTCGCTGTATGTTACAGTCTCCTCTGGTTAACGCTCTAGTATTGTCTCTATTGTTAGTTTTCTTCTGTATAAAAAACTGTAATGGTGGAGGGGCCTTAAAAACCAAACATACATCCAAAAACTGTTGTGTGGCACTGGTGGCATAAAGGCAGTTGTGGCACAGTGGTGGTGGTGTTTCAGGTGAAATTCCCGAATGCTCCTAAAATGCTATATAACCTGTTTATTACTATCACACTAGCCAGATGTAGCAGCCTTGCCTACTTTTTTCAAAAGCGAAGTGTCTGGTTCTTTGCTCATAGCGAATCATTTCTCATCTTTTTTTACGGATGGTCCAATCACAAACCGTTTATGAGCCTGAGCTGCGTGTGTTTTGTTGGCTACATCATCTACAAACTTTGCTAACGTTTCTGATTGGTTTACTATACATTGCTAAATTCCCCCCTGAAATTTAATGCAATCAATGAGGGACCAGCTCTTTTCATGTTCATTGAACATGAAAAGAGTTAGGCTACTGTCACATGGTCCTTAATAAATACCCTACTTTTTAAGAAATTCTGTAATGTTCTGTGGCATGAGCATTTTATCGTGAGTCAAATGTCCCTAAATTTATGTGACTGTTATGACCCCAAGTCATCAATGACTTTTAACAGACTAGACATTAACCTGGACTTTCTTCATTCCTGTTATGTCTCTGGTTCAGGAAAAGCTTGACACAGTTGTAGCCAAACTCCTTCAAATTGTATGTCTTTTTTACGGTGTCTCCTGATGCACAGCACTTCTTGTGAAGCTCTTCCAAATTCTTCAGGGCTTTTTCTTGACATCCTCAAAGACTACACATCTTTTTCAACAATAACTTTTCTTTCCACTCAACTTTACAGAACAGCTGGCTTCTCTTGGACAACTGTCAGCAGTCTTTCCCATTTATTTGTGGACTGGGCATTTAAAATTGCCTTCAGAGAATGAATGTGAAGCTGAATGGTGGTCTATGACTAACTGGCCTCTGCTCTGTCCAGGGTGCACTCTGCTTAAGGTCCACAGTTGCTAACCCTAACCCTAATGGGAAAAGGCAGAAGAACGTGCATGAATGAATGTTTTCATCATAATAAAAATACTGGCGGCAAAGTGGGGCAGTGGATTGCACAGTGGCCTCACAGCAAGAAGGTCACCAGGGCTGTTCTGTGTGGAATTTGCATGTTTCTCAACCCAAATGCAGAGGACACACACGTTAATAGTGTAATCTTAACCTAATTATATTGGCGAAATGACGATATTATGGAATCACGTCCAGCCGTGACCGCAAATCCTACAGGCGCCTCAAAAACGATTTGCTGGATCAGTTTCAACTTTTGCACACAGGTACATATCATAAAGACGCCAGAATACATTGATTTTGGTACTTCTACAATGAATAATAATTAATTAAATAATTAATTAATTAATTAATCAATGCCCAAAACTGAATGCAATAACTCAAAAAGTCCTTGCCGGATCTTTTTTTAACTTTTCATTATGATGCACGTTTATTGAGCCAATATTCCTGCTGAACATAAATGAAATTTCCCCCCGGCCCTGTACACGTCTGACCAATATGGCAGTTACCTCTACCCTTTAGACTGAAAGAATAATCTAGTTTTAGAGAAATTTTGTAAATTTTGCAAAAAACAAACAATCACACAATGTCTGATTAAGGTGCCTGTTGGTGACAGTTGTGGCCAATATACACCTTGTTGTCAGGGATGACAGCACAGGCCTAGTTTAATTATAGATGTACCAAAGATAAATAAAGCGCTTCACATTTTGAATTGAACTACCTTTACTTTTTGCTGAGATATTTGAATTGACAAAAACAAAGCATGTAGTTGCAAAGGCCACTGCAGAATGAATGTGTGAATGTGTATGCACGTCCATGTGTTTTCAATTACCTCGTTCTTGAGTCCACCTCTTTGCTTTCTGAACAGATGCTCTCGGAAAACTTTAAGAGTGCGTCCTAGGTCACTACTGACTATGTCGTTTATTCAGCATCTCCCCATGTCCTAGAATGTGCCTAGGAGTGTCCCCGTCTTTTTCTATGTCCTCACATCATTGTCAGTATGCAGCCAAAGCATACTCAAGACACAAGAGAGCTCATAAATACTGCTCAGACAGCAATAATTACACTCTATGTCATAAATATAGATCCAATATAATAGGCCTGTATAAAGAAAGTTGTGGTTTATAAAAAGGTTATGAGGTAATATTATGTTATAAATTAGTTTTTTTTTATTTTTAGCAAATATGATAAAAGGGCTCACACAAATACATATTCATTTTTCAATTTTTAGATGCACTAATTCTCCCCATACATTATTTTCTTTGAACATTATGAAAAAGCAAAAAATAAAAATGAGACCATGAACAATTAATTTGATGGGAGTGATCCGGATCACTGTCTGGATCAGGATATTTTTTAAAGAATGGCCTCGCAACACAAAAACTACAGAATGGATTTGGATACAATTTACAAGGAAGGTAAAAAATTACACAAATATTTTGGGAGTGATCTGTGGAAATGAGCAGCCTTGGCAGAGGTCTGTGCTCTCTGAGTGTTTTCTAGTTTACAATTGTGTTGCCTATCCTGGTAAAATATTGACATCCAGATTTTATTTGCATTGTATTACGAAGCTTCAAGTTGGAACTTTGGTGTCCAGTCACACCAAGTCTAGTGAACTACCTAACAGACATGAATATAGCCATGTGACATGAAGTGTAAACAGTCACTCTACCATATACTAGGTCAAGGCTGTGTTATGCTACTAAAAAAATATATTTGGAGAGACTACTGGGGGCGCCAGTGGTGCAATGTGTAAGTGTTTGCCCTGCAACCAGAGGGTCGCTGGTCCGAATCCCTGCCAGAGCACATACTGTTGTTGTGGTCCTGGGCAATACACGTAACCCACATTGCCTATGAATGTTTGTGTGACTGTGGATCTTAGGTGCCGAATGGCAGCCACTCTTCTGTCACCAGTGTGACTGAGGAGTGAATGAATAATGCATGAAAGTGTGAAGCACCTTTGAACATCTAGAGAAGCGCTATAGAAGACTAATGGTAATTATTATTACTCTTATTGAATGATGGTGTGAAAAGGTAGAGAAATACTCTGTCATACTGCACTACTGTCACAGAGCTTGGGCTTGAATACATTTTAAAGTAAACTGAAATATTATTACTAATAATAATAATAAATATATAGGATAAAGAAGTGAGTAAATTTTCAGATTTACTGCTGCAATAAACAGTAGAAGAAAAATATTATATAAACACAGTTGTTTGTGGGCCACAAACATAATCTGGCTTAGGGCCACCAAACTCTGTGTATCATGCTTACCCAGCCCGTACCAGTGCATTATGTTGAACCCATGAAGCAAATCTGTGAGTGTAAATCAGCAGGTAGATTAGTGTGAAGATTGCTGCCCTCTAGGTGAGACACTGCAGGTGAATAGAAAAAAAAATCAAATCTAGAGATATCAATTTGAAACTTTTCTTGTAGATTTCTGACATAAATGTAAGAAGAACATGTATTGCATGTTTTCTGTGATTTGATGTTTTCATATGGAAATTATGCATTTTGTATGTAATAATTACTAAAATTGCATACCTTTCCAGGAAATAGCTGAATAGAGCCAGCTTTAAAATGTTTATTTTGTAGACATATTTTGGATCTTATTTAATTTTTGAGTTAAAACATCAAAATTCAATATATTTTTGGGGGGGTAAAAACTGCAATAAATCCATCTAGTAATTAGAAATCAACAAATCCTTCTGTAAAAAGTACCAGACTGGGACATTTAGTTCCTGTAGGAGCTTTAAGAGATCAGAGTGTGAGAAAAACACATTTTGAGAAAACGGCCTTTGAAGTGAGAATTTACCACAAATAAATGTTATGATATAAAGACTTTATAAGCTGTAGATTGAACATGCCCTGTTAAGTGACCAAACTGGCCAAAAATCCCAAAATGGAAAACAAAAATATTTTTACCTTTATAGTGTCTCGTACATCTGATCTGATTCTCACCTTGACACAGTTATGAGGCCAGCAGACGCAGACGGAGATGAGAAAATGGAGAAGAGGGAATGTTGATTCTTTGTGTGTAAAAGTGGTCTTGGCAGGAAGGCTAAGTTACCATAGCGACCTGGTAAAAGCTCTGCAGTGAGTGCAGAAAGAGCAGACCTTGAGCCATTGTGAGTCGCACTGTCTTCGGTACGGAGCACAATCAACATAACGCTGCTTAACCATTTTATGTGCGTCAAATTTCCACTCTAAAATAACTTTAGTAATTGTTATTTAAAGCAACTTTACACAAGCTAAATGCTTGTTAGTTATCTTACTACTTTCATGTTAAAAAGGTGAATGTTTTTTTGACCTTGGGGTAAATGTCCAAGTTTACAGACACACCTGCGCAGACGTCTACAGACACACCTGTGCAGACGTCTACAGACACAAAGAAGCACAAACCTAAGAAATAAACAAGTGAATCAGATCTCAGAGGGTTAAATACATCAGACTCACGAGTTTATGTGGCTGTATCCTCTGATACAGCAGCAGGCTCATGTGTAGCCGATATTTTCCCAATACGTGATAATATAGGGAAATAAACGACTACCTTCATGCATCTTGGGTTACTTTTATGAATCACATTGACCTTGGTTTGACCAACTGTTTCTCTTCACAGACTCCATGTGACATTTGATAATGTTTTCAACAAAATAACTGTATATGAAGTGTGTACATAATATGATGTTTGTGTGTACAGTTTTGAGTTTGAAATGTGTTTAACTGTGTATTGAGGTAACACTATGCCACAAAGAAAATAGAATTTTGGGTTTCACTAAATTTGGTTTCATCCTGTTAATTTATGCATGCCCACTTTTCTCCTCCTCAATGCTTATCTCCTAGCAATGCCTAGAGAGTTAAGCAGTTTTGCGAGAGTTTTCGCAGAGTACAGAGAAAGAGTTTTGGAGAAAGAGATGAAGAGTTTTCTTCTTTTAAGCACACGCCCATCGATAGATGTGTTTTTGACTAAAACAGCTACAACGATATATTGAAATTTTTGACCAGATGCATATGTATTTCCTCCTTTTAAAGTCGCTGTGAAGAACTGCATTCTCAAACAGCAACACATTTTTGGTTTTAGACTTTTGCCTGTAATCTTCCATTAGTGAGGGTTGTGGCTTTCAACTTTCTGAGGAAATCTTAGCTAAGTCTTGCTGAGGTAAGGCACAAGACCAGCAGACTGAAAGGTCGGCCGGTCTACAGGACCAGAACCACCCGCAGACCTCCCATTCGGACATTCCTGGACCATCGTGGTTACATGCACTCATAAGAGCCCACCATCTCACACACAAGTTGGCAAAACACACAGGTTTAGTCACTTAAAGTCTATTCAGCTCTTAATTAGACACATGCTCTCACCAACATTTAACTGTTGGGTAATTCGGTCAATTCATATTTTCTTTGGGTATTTATTATTGGATTATTTTCATATATTAATATTCAAATGTCATCTGTTGATTCCATAAACCACATTTCTCTGTTAATGAGCATTTTTGCTTTACTTCTAGAATAGTCACTGTGAAATTCAAAGAACTCAGAACAATTAACACAATACAGACACACTGTTTACTACAGTATATATATTTTGGTGATCCATCTATTACCATCTTAAATATTAAGATAACACACTCTAACGTAACATTGAGCATTTTCCCTGCAATTGTACTTCTATCAAAATGTTGCAAAATATTCAACATGGTTGTCGTATTTCAGATGTTTTTCTGATATTGTGCAATCAAGCCACAGTCTAGTTAAGTTTCTGATTGCCTTGTATAATTATTGTAAGCTTATCAGTGTGGTCAGGGCTGTGCTGGAGACCACAGCTCATATCATTTACAATAGTCTCACTCTGTTACTGCTGTGATACTAATGGCTCCTCTTTGATTCTGTGGTCTGGGGGGTCGCCTGCTGTAATAAGGACTATCCCCACAGAACAAAGTGTCAGATAGAGGGATAAATGAACAGCAGCAGACATGCATGCCAATATGAGTCCGCTGTCTGAGGCTACATCACTGTCTGCAGCAGTGATCACTTGAGGAGGCCAGTAAAGATGGACACATTTCAGATTGGGGTTTGGAATTCTTCTTTTCTATAGTGAAGCTTTCAGAAAGAAATGTTGAATTACACAAACAGTCTCCTCTGACTGCAGGGTTGGCAGTTCAACCTCTGCTCCAACCAGCACATTCTAAAGTTGTGTTGTTGCCAAAGGACAGGGCTATGTGTCAATAAGTTGGTGTGGTTTTGGATTTCACTCTGTTCCAAGGCAGCTGTATCTTAGTCACCACTGTGTGTGAATGTGAAGTGGATGAATAATGAACTCGGATATAAAGCACTGTCTAAGGCAGAGGTTCCCCAACTTTTCAGACTGGGACCACCCAAAATAGTGGTATGAAAGCCCAGTGACCCCCTGTTAAAAATAGAAATGTACAATGGGCAAAATTATATAAAAACGTTTAAAATGCTGATTTTATTTACATGGTTTATTAAAATATTTATTAAAATACTAGCCATTTATTAGAAAACAACAAATAATTATTTCCCCCCGTGTGGGCCCCAACCCCCATTTTGGGAACCCCTGGTCCAAGCATCTCTGACATGAGGCTCGTGAGATGGGCCAGTGCACAAGATCACAAAAATGCACTAGTTTCTGGACTAGTCAGTGATACCCAAGAACCATTGTTGCTAGGTAACCAAATCTTTCCATTCCATTTTATGAATGGGGTAAAAAGACCCCTCCCAGCAATTCTAATGGTTGCAAGTTAAAGCTATCATGAAAAATGAGCAAAGCTTATTTAAAAATGGAAAGTAAAAACTTAACCACATACTAAATACATTGGGTTTTTTTTGTTATTTTTATATCATACAGGTTTACCTTGCTTTTGTGCTTGACTGACTGAATCAGGAAATTGAGGCATTGAGGAGGCAAGTCACCAGAAATAGGATGCACTCAATGATTTCTGGAAGTGTTCCTGATGTGTGCAGTGATTTCCATGCTTTTTCCAGCCTATACATTTATACATTCTCTCAACTGGGTTTGTACATGTAAAAGCAGACACCACTTTTGCACTGACAGAACATGCGGCTCTAACTAAAGGACTTGTGTGACTTGTGGATGTCTCTCTGTCCTCTCTGGTGTTTGCTGTGTGAGTGTGTGTTTGTCTGTGCCATGTGTGGAGAGGATTAACTGCATCTCTCAAACGTTTCATTCCGCTCCACTGCTCCTTTCCTGGGCATTTGCTGCCTTCACAACAGCCCGAGTTCTACTGGTGTCTGAATGTGTCGTGAATGAAAAGTAAAAGGTGCACCCAAAATGTCTCACAATGCATCATACAAAGTAGTGGTCAGTAGATGGTCAGTAGTCACATGTTCCTGTGTAAAATAGCTAAGGTTCAGCATCCACTTGTGCAGTCAATGACATAAAGGATTGTTTTATTTACTTAAATTTAAATTAAAGTAACGCACAAATTTCCGGGAACGATAAATATACTTTAACCTTGAAAAAAGTCTCCAAAAATGTACCACTCTATTACACACGAAATAGTCCAATTTCAGTTGAATTCAGTACTAGTATAGTACTTAGCATAGTCATTGTCATAATAACAACAACATTTAGTTGGAGCATCATACAACTGAGATCAATGCATATTTGGCTGTGAGATGTACAGTTAGTAGAGTTATTAATGGCTGGGCAGGCTTTGTGAATTGAACCGGTGTGCCTTCCAGAGCTGGAGTTGTTTGCACACTGTGAAACAGTGAGACTGTGGCTTATACACTTTCAGATGCTGTGGGTCTCCATGGTAACGGGCGGGCATGCTTACTTGCTTTAGCCCAGCGTCATTATACAAAGAGCATAAATCAACACAGCGCCAGAATACCAGCTGGACACACTGACCTTATGTAACTACAGTAGACACAGCACTGTTTGAGAACCGTCTCTTTACTTCAAATGTGCTCATCTGTACAGGATTTGGTAACACATGGTGATGATGGAGCAGTTATAGCTGAATAAGTAATTTCAATGGCTCACAATCATGATTGTGTAAGTAACATTCCCCTGACTTTATTGGATAAACAAAAAGAGCCACAATTCTGATCAGACCAAAAATATTCAGCTATACAAAAGTTTAACAGGTGTTTTGCCAATAATATTTACTGTTAGAAGCAGTTACAGCATATGCACTTACTAAATTTTGGTGCTGCTGAGAAAGACTCAAATTTGATGAGGAATATTACTGTGATTTCATACTATTTCATTTTGCACATAATTTGACTTTGTCTGGATCCAGGATTTTTCACAACAAAGCTAGAAAATGCTAAAATTTGCTTATTTATGTGGTCTGTACCACATATAGGTTTCTCTTTTAAACACAATTCTTTACCATTTTGCATGGATGACATGAAATGCCTTGGCAGAGGTCTCCACTGTCCAATTGGTTCTAGTTCATTATAGTGTTTTTTATATTGCCTAATCCTATAGTTTAAACTAAGAATATGAAGTTCAATCCACATTTGTAGGCTAGTTAGTAGGGCTGGGAACCTCAGGGTACCTCACAATTTGATATGATATGCAATACACACAATACCGATAATATCTCAATATTGTGATACTGTGATACTTGATATATTGCATAACCTACGATATATCACAGTTTTTAAAGGAATTAATACAGTATTTAAACTGTATTCCAATTAATTGATCTTTTCTCATCCAGTGTTACTGCAGGTTCTCTCCAGCCTTCTCCCACCACACAAAGATATACAGCTACAGTACGAAACAACATTATTATGAAATCACGACTTGTCGAATCAGTTTAAACTTTCTAGACAGTTCATGAAGACGCTGAATTGAGTTGAGTTTGGTACTTCTACGATTAATGATAATTAAATAATTAACTAATTAATGCCCCAATGCACTTTAATTGAGCCATTAATCCTGCTGAACATAAAAAAAAATTCATGAATTTTGGCACATTGATCTGGGCTAGGCAAATTACAGAGGTCAAATAAAGAAGTGCTAATATTGTCCCCATGTTTTTGACCCTTATGGGACTCTGGACACACTTACTTTGGCAGAGAGCAAACTTGGTACAGTGATTCTGCACTGTGTACCCAACATAAAATATTATTATGACCCCACCCTATAACGAACAGGAAGTCGGCCATTTTGGATATAAATTGGGAGGTCAGGTATATTTGACTTCTTGCTTCTAAGTTGCACATTTACACATTTGCCTGATTAAGCTCAAACCTGAAATACCTAATTACCCCCACGGCCATGAACACACCTGAACAATATGATGCCAGTTACCTCTATAGCGCCCCCTATAGACTGAAAGAAGATTGTAATTTTAGGGAACTTAACATTTTTTTTTGTAGTTTACATATAATTTATTAATTTAAATTCTGCTGCACGTGTGTTACGTCAGTAACAGGCGCACATCTCCTGGACCCAGAAGAATGGAAACCTCTTTCCTCTTTGGGAGTCAAGTCCCGTTCCGTCTTGCTCCGTCCCGTTCCGTCCCGTCCCATTCCGTCCCGTTCCTTCCCGTTCCGCCTAGTGGAAAAAGGGCTTAAAGTCTCAGGGTATAACTTTCATTTTCCTCACTTAGTAGCCAGTTAGTGGAAAGTTTTTTGCCCTGGGCAATTCTACTTTCAAATACAGATTGGTTGCATACAAATATTATTTCTGTGTATGTACAATTATCAATATTATTTTATTTCCAGTACTTTGTCTTGTATTATTTATTGATAAGCCAGTCATTATCAAACACAGTCTGACTGTGGCTCACAGTGGAACATGAGATTACCTGGTGTTAAACTAATGCGTATTACTCCTACAGATTAAAAGACTGTATCTTACATAACACAAGCATCCTCAATATAAACATAAGAAATGTAACATATGCATTTATCAAATTCATTTTAAAGGGGATATATACAGGGTTTTCACATTAAATAACATTTATTTTACTTTTTTGAATATGTAGCCCAAAGTGCAAAATTAGCTATTTTTGGTCCTCCGTGGTTTGCCTCAGTAAACAGTTTTTATTGAAGTGAGTTCAGGATGTAGAGTTAGATAATGTAGTTTTGGAGCATGGAGCGGTTATTTTGTTTTTGTTCTTGAGACCAAGATCAGTGCAGGGTTATACGAGGTGCGTTCAGTCTCTAGTGTACGCTCTGTTTAGATAAAGTTATTAATCAGCTCACTCGTCTTTGTTTTAGAGGCGAGTTAGTAAGATTCAATCTGCATCGTGGGGCATAGGTTGTGGTGCGGGGCCTCGGTATGTGGGGAGGCTCGCGTCAGTGTCTGGGTCAAAGTAAACAGACATGGCAGATGAGGAGGCATTAACGATAGTTAGTGGTTTAGTTAGTGTAGAAAAAATCAATATAAAATAAAAGCGAGTGGAGACAGCGTGTGGGCTCTACCTGCTACACTATGATATGGAAGTGGGTTGTTTTATTCTCTCAGAGATTTTGGATTCCCCGCTGTGCTTCCTCTTAACGTCTCCTCGCTTTCTGATAGGCTATATGTCACATTCAACAGGCTGAGTGCCATGGATACTTCATAAAATGTATTAAATACTATAATAGATCCTTGGTTCATGCTCATGTTGGATATCCCTAATTTGAGATCGGAGCAGTCCCTACGTCCTTCCGAGCGGATCAGAGCACTCTTAACACACCACACACGGCAGGAATATCTGATAAGATTATCTTCAGAGCCATTACGATAGTCCAAAGTTACAATAGTTACAACTGTCATAAGGGGAGAATCGGGTCAAAAATCTAATTATCTTGCCATGTGAACCAGGCATTAATCAGGTCAAGACTAGGACTAAACTTGGTCTTAACCAGGACTAAATTGACTGAATCAAGACTGAACCAAAACTAAACAGTCTAAACAAGGATTAAATCAGGCCTAATCCAGGTCTAAACCAGACTAAAGTTGGACTCAACCAGGACTAAAACAGGTCTCGACATGGACTAAATCAGAACTAAACCAAAACTACACAGTCTGAAGCAAGGCTAAACTAGGTCTATACTTACTAAACTTGGACTCAACCAGGACTAAACAAGATCTAGACCAGAACAAAATCAGTTCTAATCTAGGACTAAATAAACTAAATCAGGTCTAAAACAGAACTAAACTGTCTAAATCAGGACTGAATCCTCTATAAAATAGGACTAAACTTGGACTCAACCAGGGAAAAACCAGAACTAAGCCAGGTCTAGATCAAGACTAAATCAACTAAACCAGGACTAAATATTCAAAATCAGAACTAAATCAGTCACCACAGCACACTAAGGGGGATCTAGTCCAGGACTAAATCATGAAACCAGTACATAACAGTCTAAACCTGAAGTAAATTATCTAAACCACAACAAAACTGTCTAAATCAAGACTAAATCCGGTGTAAAATAGGACTAAACTTGGACTTTGGCTAAACCAGAACTAAACCAGATCTAGAGCTAGACTAAATCAAGAACTAACATTCTAAATCAGGTCTACACTTGGACTCAACCAGGACTAAAGGAGATCTAGTCAAGGACCAAATCATGAAACCAGTACTTAACAGTCTAAACCTTGACTAAACCAGGACTGAAATTGGACTAGGCCATGTCTAAAACAAGACTAAACCAAGTCAACACAATGTCTACATCTTATAAATGCACATAAAAAATCATGTCGCTCTACCATAGACTACTGCAGAAAGATCTCCATACCACTTGAAGTACCTGTCCCACAGTTTGAAACCCACTAATCTAATTCCTCTGTTTCTTGTGTGTAGGTCTGAAGTGTGTGTGCCAGCTGTGCACTAATCACACCTGTGAGACGTCAGCAGAGGGTGCCTGTTGGAACTCAGTGATGTTGATCGATGGGAGAGAGGAGACAGTCCAGTCTTGTCTTACACCCTCACAGATGAGAGGACAAGTGTTCTGTTACAGCTCCCCTAGTGTCTCCAAGAGGAACTGCTGCTTCACAGACTACTGTAACAACCACACGCTACATCTACAGACAGGTACAGAAGCATCATTAGCTTTTTTGGCCCGAAATCAGAGCTTTGTGGATCGGCCGATACCCAATATCCAGGGCTTGACACTAGCCAACTAGCCAGGGAGATTTTAATTCTGCCTAGTATGACATTCACTAGCACAACATCAAGTATGTAGTAATGGGGAAGTAAAAGAAATGATTTCATGACCTTTCATGCCAATGAGCACTGAAAACAACCATATTGTCATTCACTGTCCTGTTCTACTAATACACCCATGATGTAATGTTATTAAAAAACTGATGCCGGCCAACTGGCATTCTGATTTCCAAACAAAATTAGGCTAATATTTTTACATTTTCTAAATTGACAGCTAGTGTTTTATATTGTATTAAAATGAACTAATAATACTTTCTTAATCTCAGAAAAAAAATAATGAAAAGGCTGCAACTAGTGTAGTTAGCATATTAGTTAGGATTGCAGCCTATTGTGAACTGGGACTGTCAGTTGGCTGGGCAACCTTTGAACCTTGTGCCTAGAGTCAGTAGCTTAACATTTTGGTGGTGTATGTTTAGGAGCCATTGTGGTCAGTGGGTCATCAGTAGTAGAACAGCTGCCCTAGCTATATAAAACCAACATTTTATTATTAGTAGCACAACATGAGCAAAAAATGACATCTATAAGACTATCACAATGGAACACAGGTAATCTGTAGAAATTTAATCAGGCAGAGATATACAAAAACGTCAGGTCAAAAAGACAAACAATGGTCAAAAACACTACTCCACAAAAGGCTAGAAAATGAGCTGGAATGCTGACACTGGGATACAAGACGATCTGGCAGAAAACAATGGGAATGAGCAGAGTATATACACACAAGGAGGGGGAGACAACAGTATACAGGTGAGACACATTAGGGCGGGGCAGGCAATCACACAGGTGGGAAGGTAGACAAAGACTAGGAAGTAAAATGACAAAATGGAAAACTAACAGCATCACCTCATGAGCTGGACATGACAAAGACTATATCTACAAGGCCTATAACCAGTCATTTACTCAAATATAAATATATTAAAACAGCTAAATATAAAGATAATTGTTGTGTCTTCAACTAGGCACTAACATCTACACATTTGGTTTCAATCTGTCAAAAATAGAGATGTATAGATATATGGGCCCATGTAGATGGCTGATGTTAGCCTGTAGTGCATGAAGTCAGTTTGCTAAGAAACTAGATAAAAATGCTGTATTTTTTTCTTTACTATACATATATGTAACCTATATTTTACACCAGCTAGTCTGAACTGGAAAAGTCTCATCTTATTTTTTTTGGTTCAATCTTTTCACTAATAGGTCAATTGAAAATGAACTGTGATCTGCTTTATCATAATATCAACCACTATGGAAGCAATATATCCAGTAAATATGTTTGTAGTGAGCACAGTGTATTTAGTCAGTGTGGGATATCCCGGAGAGAGGCAGTAGACGGGACTGATCCCTCTGATCCTGTGACATAACAGGACTGGCTGAAGGCCCTCTTTCCCCCCTCCCTCACCTACCCACACCCGCCGGGGCAGATTTATAAATACAGCCACACCATTGGTTTAGACTTTCACTGAAGTCTGAGGTCACTCTGACAGGGAGAGGAGGATGGAAATAAGTCTAAGTGGATTTTAACCTGGATGAAATTTATTGCCTACAGTATAAAAATACATTGTTTTGGTCTGTACAGCTTGGTTGATGACAGTAGCCCTGTTTCAACAAGCTGGCTGTACTAAGTCTGAGTTTAAATCGGAATTCAGAGTAGGGGTGGGCGATATGGTTAAAATATAATATCATGATTTTACTAAGATCAACATCACAATTTCTTTTCTTCTTCTTTTTTCAGATTATATTTTAGTTGTATTTTTTGTCTTAAACAGAAGGTGACTGCTTCATAAAATGTTCATTCAATCCAATGTTCATCATCATTTTTAATACTATTTAATCTTTCTTATTAATATGAACACTTGCATTGTTACAGTAAAAATGGAGCAGACCATAAATAAATGCACTGATTAGCAGATTTAGATTTTTTACCGCCATATGGTAGTTATTGTACTCAGAATGGCCCTCATCAGACATTCCTGTTTCAGAAAACAAATAATGGCTGGTGCAGAGTAACTTTAAACGTACTCAAAACTCATCTCACACACTGTACATCACGAGTGATTGTTCTGCGTCACCAAAATGATCTGGGCCAGGGGTAAAGTACCTGCCCTGGATAAGGAGCTAAAAAGGTCCATATCTGCGACCCCAGTTCCTAGTTCCCACAATGAAATCAGAAGGGAGCTGGTACAGTGCCAATACGCCTATTATTGCCTTATGTTTCTCTAGATATATTTATTTTTATGCTTATTTCTCAAACTACATAGACTGATGAAGTTTTCAAACCTAAACATAGAAAGAACAACCTCACAATTTAGCTGATTTTACTGACCTTTTTTTATAGAGCAGGGCAGCAGCAGGAGGTGGGCCACAAATGGAATCTTTTTAGCCTTCCCAACATCAAACACACATCAGATATGTTAGTTATTATTATTGGTAATATATGCAGTATTTTTCATTTTCATATAGGGCACAGTCTATTGTAATAATAGTGAATCCACTTCAAGATCCTCCCCATCACCTCTCAATAACCTCAATGACCTCTGTTGCACTGAGATGTTACAACACGGGGATCTTTTGCCTCTTTCCAAATGTTTTTTGGAAGTGTCCCTAGAAGTTGTTTTGCACCATCTGCTTGGCCCACGTTGGATGCGTGCAGGATATGAATGTAGGTAAAAGGCTAAAGATGTCTGAAGCAAGTGTGATATAGTTCATGAGGGGTAGATGTTGCATGTTGAAGCCACTTTTAATATAGGTCAGGGGTCAAACAGTCATGGAAAACCTGGAGAAGCCATGAAAATTTTAAATGCAATTCCCAGGTATTAAAAAAGTCATAGAGAATCATTCTGACAGAGCTTTAGAAAAGTTTGGGATATTAGATTAACCCGTTTAACCTGTTGACTTTAAAGGTCCTATATTCTGCAAAATTGACTTTTCTGAGCTTTTAACCACTTTTCTTCCTCAAACACAAAGATGTGATTTGTTTCATTTGGGGATGTCTGAGTAATTAATTATAGTGAGCCTATCCAAGAGCTGAAAACAGATTCACCATGGGATTTACCTATAAGTGATGTAACAAATTGGGACAAACCACAAATTGCTCCTGCCTGCGCTTACACTGTCAACAAATGCACCCAGAGAACCATTGTTGCCACCACCATTTAAACCAGCACAAATGGCTTGGTGTCTAATCAGAGTGTTTGTTATTGTGTCCAAGTGGCCAAATAATTAAAAAGTGTTTTAGTAGCCAATAATTGATTATTGCATTTTTATATTTTTGTGAAAAGATATGTATTTTTTGGTGGGCAAAAGTGTATAATCCTGGCTAGTGAATTCAGTGTTGCTGCAATGCACACTAGATATACTGGATTCAGAAATGTTTTCCCACAAAACGTAAAAATAAAGTTTGTTGTAACTTTTGACCCTTATTTCAGTGTTTTTTGAATGTGTATTGAGTCCGAGTGCATTAGTTGTGTGTGAATCTGTAAATCTTTTGGGCTCACCTGGTCTGTTGTTCTTGTTTATGTCCAGTGCTCTGTCCACCCACACGCTCTCTAAAGGTCAGGGATGAGACACCACTGTATTCATGGAAGATTTACCAAAACAAAGAGGTTTTAAAGTGCACTGCTATTACTCTAGTATTTTTGAAACACATCTCGTCAACAGTCACCTTTCATGTCATGTAAAGGATAGGCTCTTCACAGTGTGGTCAGCTCACCTGTCGCTCAGCAAGGGGGTTGTGGGTACTTCTTCGGGCATCTTCGGGCTGACTGACTACAGTAGAGTCTGCATGTCCTCTCTGTGTTACCATAGGTATTCTACAGGTGAATGGCATTCTGTTACATAAATAGATTGATTGGTTGATTGATATATAGATTTTATAGCTCCATAATACCTTAAAACATACAATAAGAAATAAAAAAACAAAAAAATAATAATGTGAAATTCCAATATTACAGAAGCCCTAAGGGGACATACATTACATTGGTGACACTTAAAAACACTCAGTCTGTTGATCCCCACCTACTCAACTCTCTTTTTTATGATAATGAGTTTTCTTTGGTCAATAATTTGCAGAATAAATATATAACTGCATTTGTTGTACTCAAAGAAGCAGCGTATAGGATACGCTACAACACTGTTATCGTCGATATTTAAAATTTTGACTAATATCAGTATTGGCCTGTTGTTCAAAAAGGACTTCACTTCACCTCACTTCTAGTATTTAAGTTTTGAAACAGCCAGAGAAAGAAAAGCTCAGAAGCAGCCAGAGAAAGAAAAGCTCAAAAAGTCTAACATTAGGGTGACAAAATGTACCAAAAATAATATTTATGGATTATTTCATACATTTAGTGCAGTTCTTTGATGATTTATTGATGGTTTCTTAATTTAATGAAACATAGCCTACTAAAACATGTTTACAAAATATCAGTATTGACAAAATTGGTAGTTTAAATTTTATATTGGTGCATAATGCTAGTTGTCTTAAATTGAAATCATCAAAACCAAATGCTGATGCTGACCTAAGAAAATGATCATATCACCCACATTTTCTATCTTACCATATATTTACTGTGCATGCATTGCTGAATTGTGACCACCAGAGGATGCTACTGTCAGGCCATCAATCTGTAAATGTTAATAGAAGAGAATAGATTAATAACATGTTGACCTTTTGTCCACAGAGCGACCATCAGAAGGCTGGGTGTGGAGCAGACTACAGCTGACCCTCCTCCTCTTGGCCCTCTCCTCTCTCCTGTGTGTGTCTGTGCTGCTGGGGCTGTGTGTGGTCAGGGGACAGAGATGTTCCTACAGCAGGACTCACAGAGAAGACCCTGAGGAACCTCTGGATGAACAGACCCTCATGACTCCAGACAAGAGCATCAGAGAGCTAATTTATGACTTCAGCACATCAGGGTCAGGCTCAGGTAAGACACAGCAGAGGGTTAGAAGACAGATGTTCTTAATTCACAATTTTGGCAACTCCATAACTGTGATTACTGCTAATAACATTATATTATAGATGACTGAACTGTTCTTGTCCACAAATGGTCTACAACCTGGAAACACATTCTGACAATTCTCAAAAAACAAAACAAGAAAAACAACATAATATTGTAACATGAAGTCCTGTGGTTGAGCCGAGCACAGACAGTTTGGGTGAAATGTGAAATCCTCTATCCAGAATGCTGAACATGACCTTTGTAATATTTTTCCAAAACAATACACATTGATTAAAATTGTATACATAATTTTTTATTTCATGAATCCGTTAGTAGGCTCTATTTAGTTACAAAGATGATTACATTTCACCAAACAACCAGGCCTGTGCTGTCGTCTCCGACAGCAAGGTGTATATCGGCGAAATGCACCAACATGCACCTTAATCAGACATTGTGTGATTTCTAAGGGTTTTTATATTGTTAACTAGCAATTAAGAGGACGCGGACGCGGATGCCATTTCTGACCCTACCAGACACACACTTTGACTGGAGTTTTGGGAAACCCTTACTTTCTACTCTAAAGGCCACTAACTATTATTCAACCAGGAGAGACTTAAATAAAATAGAGACAAAATACTGATGCAATTGTTGTGATGCTGGATGCATTGTAGGGAGAATAGTGTAGGTAAAGGGCTGATCCCCCCCAAGAGCCTAGACACTGGTGGTGACAGAGGAAGGGAAGCTTTGGACAAGGTTCTTCTGAGCTGTGGAGATTGAGATGACTCTGAGGATTAGGGTTAGAGTTTAGGGTTAAGGGTTAACCCTAACCCTAACCCTGCTGAGGACGTTATGGGACAGAGGAGCATGAGATGAGATAGGGAGATGGAATAGCTGCTCGGGAGGTGATGAGGTGGAGGAGGCTGCTAGAATCTGAAAAACAGCTGATGAATGGGAGACACAGAAAGTTGAAATATAGGCAGCTGAGCAGTGATTGGCTCAGTGGATGAAGAAGTAGAAAGTCATTGGATGAGATGAAGTGAGCTGAGGGACAGGACAAAGGAGTGGCAGGTGTCTTACTGGTTGAACTTCTGCATTCATCTTCATTACTAACGTGAGGCCCAATAAAAAAGTATGTACTGCTGTACCATTTTTCACTCCTGTCTCCCAGGTCTCCCCCTTCTGGTCCAGAGAACCATCGCCCGGACCATTGTCCTACAGGAGAGCATTGGTAAGGGCAGGTATGGAGAGGTGTGGAGGGGAAAGTGGAGAGGAGAGGATGTGGCTGTGAAGATCTTCTCCTCCAGAGACGAGAGGTCCTGGTTTAGAGAGGCTGAGATCTACCAGACCGTCATGTTGCGCCATGACAACATCCTGGGATTCATCGCTGCTGACAACAAAGGTACACATTGCTACACTAACTTTTACCCTATGCTGAGTGGACTTTTCTGAGCTTATTTCTTCATATTATTTTATTTCCTTGTTAAAAAGCTGGACTTGTATTTTGTTTCATTCATGTGTGTTTGCTATGTGTTGGGACTGTCAGCATATAGGAAGAAAACCCTATAACGACTACTTTTGAATATAACCTAGGCTGAACTTTGCTTCTTGTTGGACTTTGGCCTCTGTGAACTTTGCCAGGATCTTGACTGAACCCTATTGTACTGTTGAGACTCAAAGGACAGGGCTATTGTCATGTTCATTCTGTCATATTGGGACACAGAATATCAGAGTTTTGATGTTTTTTTTAATTTTATTTTTTGTTAAATTTTTTTTTAGATAACAATAAAAAGAAACTACACATAAACATTGTCCAGAGAACCATTGCTGGGACAAGTGGTGTAAGAAATAAGGAGATCTTTTGGATCCTTGCCCCAACTCACACTGCTTGTGTTCTTGGGCAGGAGTGTACAGGCGTTTTTGCACATAAAAGTTACAGGAACTAGCTTCCCCCCACCCCCTATCCCAGCCCCATGCTCATCAGCGCTGTAGGCTTCAGTCATCATTCTTACTCAATTGCCCCAGAAAGTATCTACACCCAAGAACCATTATCCACTCAATTTTGCACTGGCCAAATGAAGGCCCCCAAAAACTAAAAAGACACTAGTGTATGGATGTGTCATTCAATGGGCTAATGGTTTCGTGATGTTAATAGCTTTTTGTAGAAGTGACAACTATGACATAGCAGAGAGGAGGGGATATGATTTCAGAGTTTTCATGGCGGATAAACAAACTCCACTGTGTCCACTGTCTGTACGGAGCATTAAAACACATCTTTGCGCGTTTATAGACAGGAATCCTGAACGCATCTATTTTGGAGTCTCCTGAGGTACTGTAGTAAGTAATTAGAGTTAGCCATGTTTTTGTGTGACTTGTACGTTCTGAAGGGGAGGTCCCTCTTTTGAGGCTGGCTCACGTATCATAAAGCACCAAACATATAAATAAAGATCATAGAAACACAAATGTGATGAGATTATCAACAGGACTGACTGAGGAGGATCTTAACGTTATTATTCATGTCGACCTGGTTTAGACCTGCTGTCAAAGTCCTCGTCCTGTGTAGTTCTGGTTTAGACCTAGTCTTGTCCTGGTTTTGTTCTAGCCCCCCTTCCCTGCAGTCATGCTTTCAGAGTCCTTGTCCTTTGTAGTCCTGGTTTAGACCTGGTCTAGTCCTGGGTCTAGACCTGGTTTACTCCTTTCCACCTCACGCCCCTGTCTAAACCTACTGTCAGAGCAGTATTTCGCCAGGCGTTTGAAGCGAGTTGTTTACATTTGTACATGCGACCAACTAGACGTGATGTTTTCGCTTCAAACACGTCCGGTGTGATTGCGGCATTTGTACAGTGTTTGTATTGTTACTGTTGTGTTATTGTTGTGTTATTATTGTGTTACAGACAGTGGCTCCTGGACTCAGCTGTGGTTAGTTTCAGAGTACCATGAACATGGCTCCTTGTATGACTATCTGAACAGACACACGGTCTCTGTGGAGGGGATGGTGGGACTAGCCCTGTCCACCTGCAGTGGCCTGGCTCACCTGCACATGGAGATCATCGGCACACAGGGTAAGAGCTTTCAAATACATCTCTTATAGTTTTCTCTGCGATCACTACTTGTTTACTTGACTTATGTGCATTTATGCCCTTTTGCTTGGAAATTTGGGATCCGGAAATGTCGAAATGTCTACTCAATTGTATTAAATATTTGTGGCTTCTGATGATTGACCAGAAATACATTCAAACTTATTACCCATACTTACTGATACATTTGAACACGATTACTCAAAAAAGAATTGCCGGATCAGTTTAAACCTTTACACACTGGTACATATCATAAAGACGCAGAACTGGATTGAGTATGGTACTTCAATGATTCTAATTAATTATTATTAAATTATTAACTAATTAATGCCATGACACACATTTATTGAGCCAATAATCCTGGTGAACATAAATTAAATCACATGAATTTTGCCACAGTAATCCGAGCAATTGTATATAGGTCAAATAAAGAATGCCTCTATAGCGCCCCCATGTTTATGACCCCTATGGGACCCTGGACACACTTACTTTGGCAGAGAGCAATGAAACTTGGTACAGTGATTCTCCACAGTGTA
>JAVQKC010013109.1:0-12889 GCA_036025475.1 Philypnodon macrostomus
TCACCTATGGTCATGAGCTTTGGGTCATGACCGAAAGGACAAGATCTCGGATACAAGCGGCCGAAATGAGTTTTCTCCGACGGGTGGCTGGGCGCTCCCTTAGAGATAGGTGTAAAAATTTAGTGTAAAAAAAAAAATAGGTGTAAAAATTTAGTGTAAAAACTCAGATACGGTGCATATATCCGTAGAAATGTGGAAAATGCATGATGAGCAGCATTATTATAACATGGTAGGAAGCTCAGAAAGGTTGAGTTAGCATATTAGGTGTCCTTTAAACATACCCAGTTCAAAGGAAATACAGCAGAATGTGGTTGTGTGATTGGTGTTCGGTGGTGGTCGGAGGGGCTGTAGACACAGACTGGCAGCCACGCCTCTGTCAGTGTGCCCCAGGGCAGCTGTGGCTACACAAAAAGCTTACCACCACCGGGTGTGACTGTGGAGTGAATAAATAATGTAAATGTAAAGCCTTATTGAGTGTTGAGAAAAGACCTAAATGAAACCAATTATTAGTAGTATATTTAAACCAGTAGTTAAATATTCTTTTTTAAGTAAGCCTTAAGTATATGTTTACTACTGATAACCACCTAATGTGATAATTAAATAGCCTTGTCCTGTGACTAAGTGGTAAAACCAGTACTGTATCCAGTGTGTGACAATGCAAATACAAAGCCAAGACATTCTCTGTGTTGGGTTAGTTTTCCTCCAATGTAACCGTGTTCACCATAATTGCCTGTGAGCCAACAGACTTCAGTCATCTGCATATTTAGCTAACATAACTATAAATTACATTCTGTCCTTATACAATTAAATGAAGTGATAAAAAATGTTTGCCGCGATGGCATAAGGTTGTGACCATTGGAGATTTTCATTGACCCGTTTTAGACCTGATTATGACACAGTAGTCCCAATTTAGTCCTTGATTACTTGTGGTTTAAACCTTATTTAGTCTAGATTTAGACCTGGTTAAGTCCTGGTTTGGCCTTATTTAGACCTGAATATAAATAATGAGCTAGGCATGTTGAAATAGATTGAAAGGTGCACAGTGTGATAAAACAAAAGCTAATAAATCATAGGAGCCAGAGGCCACCTACATACACAGCCTTTGTAGTTGTATACAGTCACAGGTCTATCCCATCATGTTGATGGCTGCAGCAGCTGGCCCACAGTGGTTTATTGAGATGAGTTTCTTTGTTGTAATGGCTCCTTAATAAAAGTTAAACCAAGTGCAGCCTCGCCCTCACTATCACCTTGATGCTCCACTGCTCCTCATATTACCCACTTGGCTAGAACAAAACTCGGGTTAGGACACGAACTTATGTTACCAGCACAACTGGGGTCCATTTCACAAAAGGCTTCTTATCAGTGTTTTTTATTTGATTTTCATTTACAGAATAGATCATTTTGATGTCTCATGGGGGCTAAACTCAGGGTTAGAGGAACCTGCTCAGGTGCAGGTTAGTTTCAGAGACGACTCCCCTGGTATCTTTCATAAGGTACACGACTTGCTGTTTAAAAATGCTGCGGAGTAAAGTAAAAAATGCTGTAAAGTATGTTGTAGAAATGCATATATTCATATTTTTTAAAATGACATCACAACCAATTCAAATGCTGGAGGTAGAATCAATGCACAGGACAAATTAGGTATACCTTAACTCTGTGGCTCAGTGGATAGAGCATTTACCCCTGAACTAAATGACCCAGTCAAGACAGGCTTTTTCATGCTGCTTCTGACAAAAGTTAATACTGTATGAACACAATGAAACTGAACAAAGATATTTCATCACCAAGAGTTTCTATGTGCTCAATAATAAGTAATGTTCTGAATAATGTTTGATGATGGTGATGATGATGATGATGATGATGAAGATGATGATGATGATGATGATGAAATAACTCCAGAAACATTTCCTATTGACTTCTATTCAATATTTTTTTCCAACTTGGGGATGCATACGTCTTCTGTAACACTATTCCATTAACAAGTCTAGCTAATATTACATTTTAATGCCCCAGACGCTACAGTCCTTATCCTTCAGCCATTTTTAAAGTAAATTGAAAGTGACCCTCTGGTTATTATTGAAATCACATTCTGTATATTTTCCAATCTAATTTAGAAATAACTCGCATTTAGATATTGCATTGGTCAGGGGGACACACATGAGTGACTTTAGTGGCCATTTTAGTGCAGTTACTGACCTGGTAAATAGGCTATGGAGGCAGGCAAGCTGAGTAAATGCATTGGAAAAAATAGTTTGAGGGTGTTTTTTTTATTGTGTCTCTATGAAGATGGCATGAAGTGGCAGATTTTATGTTCAAGGACTCCACATGTCCCGAGAGATTCCCCAGCCCACCCCAAGCTTTGCCTTGAGGGCCCGGGACTGTCAGTTCATGGCTGGCATTCAAGTTGAACACGACAGAAGGGTTGTAACATAGGGGGCAGTGAAGGGAAAGTGGGATTTGGCCTTGTCCTCAACCTCAGTGCATCAACCCCTAACAAGAGGGAACAATGAAGTGCCAGCTCTGTGTCACTTGTTTACACTCTACACTACAAATGAAAGGGGGTTGGCAAACAGTGGATTTTCATTTCAACATGTGGAAAAAATGGATGGAAATGAGCTAGTTCCCAACAATATTCTATGAGCAATGTCAAGCATGGCTCAGTGGTATGGGCGTCCTATAACCAGAGGGTAAAATGTGTCTTTGTGTCCTTGAGCAAGACACTTAACCCACATTGGCAATGTTTGGTGGTGGTCGGAGAGGCTGCTGCCACGTCTCCGTCAGTGTGCCCCAGGGCAGCTGCGACACAGAAGTAGTTTACCACCAGTGTGTGAATGAATAATTTACTTAATTGTATGTGCTTTGGGTATCTTGAAAGGCCCTATATGGCAAGCCATTATTATTATTATGCCCAATTGCCATTAAAAAAATTAAAATAAAATTAAAATAAAAAACTTGAGTGGTATCCATTTATTCATTTAATTTTATTTATTTATTAGACCTGTATCAAACACAGGCTAATGCTAACTTTTTTTTGCCCATCACAGTACAACCAAAGTATAGTATTGGTGATACGTCTATTTTCTGCAGTACACAATCTTTTACATTTAATCCAAACCCAAACACATTTGGTTTATAATATGGGTGATCCCAAATGCTCCAAGATAACTTTAGCCATTCTTCTTCATTTTGAAATACAAGGGCATTGTGGCTCAGTGGCTAGAGCATTCAGCCCTGAACTAAATGACCCTATAACAGGTGTGACTGGAGTGAATAAATAATACAAATATGTAAAAGCGTCTTTGAGTAGTTGTGAAAAGCGCTATATAAAATTGATGAATTATTATTATTATTATTATTATAACTGATAAATAAGGACAATGGTTTGGTGAACGTGAAGATGGGCTTTTTCTGCTATGCTATGAACTCAACTGACCATTTATCCAAATCAAAATGTCAAAATTGACCCAAACTAGTTGACCAACCAAAACGTTAGATTTTTCCATTTATTTCTCCATCCTTTGCCTGGAGTGAACTGTGGTCGCAGCACACAAAGCCAAAACTGAATCTGTCCCATCTCAGTGCTTCTTCTTATTAGAGTGGGATATGGCCCGACCACAATACAATCTGCTGTGTCCTCTTTCCCACACATTCACAGCTCATCTGGTCTCGGGACAACGCTGAAATGAGCCGCTCTATCGCCCTCATCTCAAAGAATCAGGGAATTTAGGAAACGATAAACCACAGCTAATATGATTATACCAGTGCAGTCTACAGCAGAGAGCCACAGCGCTGTATAGGGCCAGAGTAAAGTGCAGTGGAGTGGGGTAGTAAATATGGGGACTGATAGATATACAATAGTGAGAGAATCGACCTGGTTTAACCTTGAAGATAGACAGATATTGTGTAGGGTTGGGTATAGCTTGGGAGATGTGTATTCTTTAATATTACTTTGGGTTTAGGTAACTGAGCTAATCTAAAACATGTGATCTGATGATGTGATAATCTGCTAATCTGGGAAGACCCTTGAATTGTGCTACAGTGAATTCATTTGCGCTTCATTCATCGTCATTATTACTGTAACAATGCCAGTAATCAAATAAATGAAAAATGGGGGGACATGGTGAACATTGGGTTTGTAATCAAAAAACAATGTCAACATAATTTGTGATCAAAATCAAAATTGTGATCTTGGCGGAAAAAGAAGTGTGAGTTTTTACCATATATTGCCCACCCCTAGTACATGCTAAACAATGGACAGATATTTATAGGGCTAACAGAGACATACCCCAAAGGGAACCATTTCTGGTTCGTTTCTGGTTGGAAGACTCGACCTGATTCCTCTCTTTATTATTTAAATTCTTGGTTTATTCCAAGCTAATTCCTGCTTTATAGTACAATATTTACTCCCTTAAAAATATAAAAGTGAACAAATAATTTGAATGCGTTCTCAATATTTAACCACATTTTGTCTCTTTTAATCTTTTATCAAAAAACAGCCAATGCATGTGTCAGTTAGTGCAAGAATGTTCAAAACCTTAATAATAAATCCAGATAAGCTCGATATGGCAAAACAAAAAATCTAATTGTGATATATTTTTACCATACAGCAGGCTATTCCTCAAATACAAAAAAAAAAATGCATGTACTACTAACCAGGGCTTGACATTTGCTTTTTTGCTCACTGGCCAAGACACTAGCCATTTATGACATTCGCTAGCCACAGCTTTTTATGTTTTTAGTATTTGATTAATTAGATGATAATATGCTAAAAAAGTTGGTTGTATGTTTTTGCTTGCCATTTTTAAACATGAATAAAGCCAGGCCTAAACTAGTCGAATGCACAGTTGCTTAGTGGCTAGTGAAAGTAAATACGCTCCTAGCCATAAGTTAAATCTACCTGCATTTGGCTTGTTGGTTAGTGCCAGAGCCATAGAGATTAAAGAGTTCATAAGAGTTGAACAATGCACAATGGCACAATTCTCAATGCATTTGAATGACACGTTTAGCTTGAGAGGATACTGTCATAACTCTGCTGATCTCTATGGCTCTGGTTAGTGCTAATGTCAAGCCCTAGAATACTATTTACATTTACACTTGCCTTGAACAGAAGCATTATAAACTCCATATAAGCCTCCACCATTTGTTCCAGCCAACCCTGCTCATCCACACTCACACTAGAGTTTGGTCCCAGGGCACTCTATTACTCTTCCTCTTTATACAGGCACTTATAAACATTTAAAAAACGCCAGTCTAAATTGACTTAGGGATAAAACGACCGTGGGCCTTTTAGAAATATGAAAAGGGGGGAACTTGTGCATCTCAACTCTCCAAGCCCTGATTTAATGGAAAACAAAAAAGCACCAAAACGCTGTTATGTCACGCAAGGGGCTTTCTCTTTTTAATGACATCGGCTGGTGGGAGGAAGGGCAGGAGGAAGAGGCAATGACTAGGGAGGGGGCCGCAGGAGGTCCCGATGAATAGGTTTTGAAATGTTCACATCTTGGGGGGAGAAATGGCTGTGTTCACTGCAAAAAGGAAATATCTAGATGAGTAAAAATGACTTATCTTGATGAAGTTCTGACTGATTTATTTACTTTTTAAGCCTAGAGGAGAAGTATTCTGACTGGTTTTAATGTTTTTATTCATATTTCAAACCAAATTATCTGCATTAGACATTCCTTTTTTAAGTTTTATTTTTCTAGTTTTTCGAAAGCATCACAAAATGTCAAACTAAAATCAAGATTATGATTCAACTGAATTCAACAAATTTTGATCAAATCTAGATATTCCTTTTTTTGTTTTAAGTTCCTCTTACGCATCTGTGATGCTTCAGAGGAACACATGCACATGCGCTTACAACTCAAATATAAAAAAAATCAAGATTATTAATATTAATTTGAACTAATCTAGATATACATTTTTGCAGTGTTGGATTGTGCTAATGAGGAAGCCTGCATCTTTGTGTTGTACCAGCCTCTTCACTTCCTCCTCAGAGCCGGGGCCTCACTGGTGAATGAATGAAGGCCTGACATCACACTGTAAGAGTTGTAAGATTCTGCTCTGCCATCTCGGAGATGTAACTCTTACTTGCCCAAGTTCAGATGGTGAAGACTGAATGGTAAAGACAACCAGGATTCGGTCAAAGAGCATTCATTACATGTTCACAGATAGATTACACATGATCATGGAGTCAGACTCAGTCCAGTCAGAAACCGTTCTGAGAGTGACCTCCTGATCTGAGAGCAGAACTGGTTTTATCAAACTCCTGAGTCTTCTCCGATTGGTTGGTCATCCGCAGATGTGATGTCATCTTTCCTAAACGTCCTGTTATTGACAACTAGCTAGCCCACCTGCATCCGCCCGATACACTGAGTTCAACATTGTGGCCTTGGAAATGACAGGAGTGGTTTAAGGAACGAAGTTCCCTTCCCCCAGAACAAGAATGCTTTACGTCCTGGGAAAGGAAACTAGTGAATCACAAGCAAATGAGTTTACTAGTGACCTCCTGACTGAAGTTTACTATAAGCATAATGTAGTGTAAGAGTGCCATCCTATCAACACACAATCACAAACTCCGAGCAAGGGCTGTGACTAATCACAAATCAACGTCCTCCGGCCACCATCTCGCTCGATGTGGCCAGTTTAACCCATGTTGGCAGATGGTATGTTTTATATAGTCCACAGAAATTCACAAAAAATGTACTGCAACTGTTTTTTTCAATGGAGCAGGCTTTATGTTATTCTCAACAAATTGTATTTCGGACCCAGATACAGTTGTTAATGTCTCTACCCGGTGTGTTTACTAATGGATTGTATGTTAATTCAATTGTGTGTGCTTGTAAGTGAAGGACATGGATATAATTAATAAACTTGATGATCCTAACTCTGAGAATACTCGGCTCAAATGCTGCATGTTATCAACCTATTATCATACCTAGATAATAATGAGATATGTATGTATCATTTGTGCAGTTGTTAACACCCTGTGTAATGGGGGTAGGAGAATACAAGTCTGTACATCATCCTTCTGTAGAGCTCTGTGAAATAATGGTAGAACTAATCCCAGTAATAATTATTCCCCAGACGCTGTGAATTGGTAAAAATAGTTTTCTGTTCCCCTAACTTCTGGCCACTTCTTATGGGGGCAAAACATTTTGTCCAAAAAGAAAAGAAGCTTAAAGACAAGACAAGAGGGATGTTGTTTTTGTGTGTGTTAAAATACATTATATATATATATATATATATATATATATATATATACATACCCCACACCTACTGTTTACTGCATGCATTTACTTCATGTTATTGTTCATCATTAGTCTCTAAAATGTGTTTCCCCAGGAAGTCTATCACACAAGATAACATACTGGTCTATAACAATGAAAAGCTGTATCAAACAAAGATGATGGGATCTGAGATCCTTAGGCCCATAGTGAGACAATGGTATCCTCAAAAAGTAGGTTGCGGGTTGGATTCTCGGGCCTCGGACCATGTGTTCTCTCTGGCTTTCTTCCACCATGTACATGCCTGTCTTTAGAGTATTGGTAAAGATTCCTTGAGTATTTGAATGGCAGAGTGAAAGGTGAAATGTCCCTCTGTCAGCCCTGTGACTAACTAGCCTTTACTCAGTGTGTACCCTGTCTAAGGTCTATAGACGCTGGTTGCCTTATAAGCATAAGATTCCACTGTCTACTTTTCTGTATGCCCCGGGGAGAAGCCCACCCATCTCTGACCTATTTAGATATTACGAGACATTGCATGTTTGTACAGGTAAATCAATTATGCTGCTCAATAGCTCTCCTCTCACAGGGATTTGAGGACAGTGATTTCAGTGTTGGACCATATTCAGGTGCTAATTCTACCATTGTACTTCATATTGATCTTTTGTCACTGATACACTTCCCTCTAGTCTATGTTTATGCTGTAACATATATGTCTGTGTTCCAGTACATATAGATATGACTGGTTAAAAGATCTAAGGAACCAATTAGAGGTGGGCAATACGGCAAAAACTAAATAATTGCCATATGAAGTTATGACAATCTGCTAATCTTTTATAATAATTTTTATAATAACGATGATAGTGTATAAAAAAGGAAAATAAATAGCATTAAGTATTATGATGAAAATGTGTCAGCACTGCGACTAACTGACTGTTGTGTGCTTCATAGGCTGTGCTTCATACTGTTCTATCTATAAGTTAAACAAGGTGAATGAATGAATGAATTTCAAGTTTTTAAAGTAAATTAACAAAAATTGCTAACATTCAAAGCATCTGTCAACCACATGTTCAACAATCAGTGCAGAGAAAATATTACTAATTATGACCTAATGGCTGGTAACATTACGGGGTTGTGGTGATGCACAGGGACAGATTGGAGAGAAGGAGTGAACGGGGGGAGGTGTCAGGCCTAGAATACTGAAACTGAAATATGGATGATGAATATGCAGTAAAAATACCTAGTACCCGTAGTGAGTATAGTCAGTTTACATTGAGTCACCACCAAGTGTAAATGTCAATGGAGCTGTATTTCTGGGGTTGACAGTCACAGCATATGGGAACCCGGATCTGACAAATACATTCTAAATACATTATGAGCCCCATAATGTCCTCATAGTAAACGATTGCATATACCATAGTATAGAATAGGAGTCAATCACAAAGAGGTTGAATGCAAAACTAAAGCCTATTCAAAATACTGAAACGGTCAATATCTTTGTTGTTGGTGCAAGACTGAAAATTTGTACGGATATCTTATTTTAGGCCTTTTGGTATATATATTATATCTTAAATTGGAGTCTGCAGGTCCTTTTTTCGTGGGTTCTCTTCAGCGACTTTAAAATGAATATAGTGAATCAATGCGAGAGCAAATGGTTTTGTGTCCATAAGTCTTTCTGTCAAACCGGAAACTAAACTGACCTAAAGACCATAGTTGCATGGTATAGACTTCAACTTGAAAGACTGAGAACCTCCACAAAAGGGCCCCCCGCCTAAAGCCCATAGTTGCGTGATATAGACTTCAACTGGAAAGACTGAGAACCTCCACAAAAGTGCCCCCCGCCTAAAGCCCATTGTTGCGTGATATAGACTTCAACTAGAAAGACTGAGAACCTCCACAAAAATCCTAAATACTTGATTTAGTAACTTTGCCAAACCAGAATGATCGAAAATTGAAAATAGTTTGTTACTACAAACGTTTGGACTAATCACACATTGGTCAGGTCATATTTGCTGACCCAATTAAGCTGCACATGGTCAAGCAGTGACTATTATTAGTGTCTTCCACATATGGCTCTTGGATCATGTTCACCGATGTGGGCTCACTCGTGTATGTCTTTGTGGTGTACCATTTAGAAAATCTTAAATGCACTTGTAATGTTCTGTGATGTTTAGTATCCGCCTCAGCTGCCACCACGCCACACTCCTCGTCTCAATGTCACCGGGTCAATTGAGCTCATGATTTAATGATAGTCTATATTAATTACAGGCTGGCTCCTCCCTGTTTTGCTTCTTGTTTACTTATTAAAGCTGTTAATGTGGGCTCATGACAGGCCACCCACGCCTCATGCACCATCGGTTTAACATTTAAATTTACAGTTGGTTTGGGATATGTTTTTAATATGGGATTTTGACCTTCAAATTGAGTTACTCGTCATGATTCGTCAGGACATGTTCAGAGGAGGGATAGTGAATATATGGGTAGAAGGATGCATCTGAGTAGAATATAATGTGATGATGCTGAGCAATAGTCACAGTTGTTAGATTAGCATTTACTTACAGTAGCTAGCTTGAATATTGAATGCACTAAAGGACACAGTTTGTCACCTTGTTCTCCTAATTAAGTCTGAGTCTTAATTATGTAAAATATAAAACGTTAAGTGCGGATTTGCAGATGTATTTGATGAGTAGAAGAAAATTCTAAATGACACTAGCAAAACTTGTGGCTAATAGGCACTCCTGATCAGTAGCATAAGGTCGTGACGAGGTTTTCATAAAGACCCTTTAAAATGTCTGTCATGTGGAATGTTTACAATTCTGGAAAGGAGGCGTCTGGAGCAAAAGTGAGTTAACTTTACAAAAAAGTAGTGTTTGTGGTGAGGGATAGAATAATTCTGAGCATACAATGAAAAAACTATTGTGGTCTTCAACATTTCTGTGAGGACCAGTAAAATCTAAAACCTAAGAATTCTGCCAACAGCCAAAAGTCTAACTGTTACTAATGTGTACATTAAATAAACATACAATGTGAGGTACATTCACTAATGTTCCCTAACCAGGCTCTGACATCACCTACATGTGGCAGAGTGGATGTCATTTGTCAAAAAACCATCTTCATTTGCTAATTTCTCCATTGAAAATGTATCATGGTCTTGCCTCCAGTTGCCTCCATTTCTGTTTACAAACTTTGAAGAATTGATTTTGTAATCTTTGTGTTTCAGTCCTGGTTTAGACCTGGGATGGATCTAGTTTTGACATATCTTACTGCTGGTTTAGAACTACTTTTTCTCTCCTGGGCCCAAGATTAGTTGCTTTGTCTTCACTGCCTGATGCTACACTCCTGCTTCTGACCATCACACTTGATTTGGTGTTTTGGGGTAGTGGATTTGTCCAGTTTTTCTCCCCAAATAGAAAGGAACAAAAATAAACTGCTGGCAGGACGGATAATGGCATTTTCGGGTGGTCACTTTCAAACTACTGAGACATAATACTACTCCTACTCACAATGTCTAAGATATAGCCCCATTTACACCACTCCCACAACATTCATTCAAGGCCAACACACATTAGCACATATTAGATTACCTACCACACTAGATGCCTTAATCTCCAATGGGGCGCTTTATAGCATTTGGTCTATGCTGGGATAATAGGGGCTTCCCACCTCAAGTTGAATCAATGTATTAAACTGTCTGTGTCCTGTAGGATGGTCATGTAGTGATCCTCTTTCCAGGACAAGATATAAAAGATTTGGGGTTTAGCAGCTTCCCTACGCACGCTTGGCCGTTCTGAATGAGCGATTTTGGTCCTGAAATGTATACCTCCGTCAGTTCTTTGTAGAGAGCAGTGAGCATACAACTTTCAATTTACATTTACACCTATAAGAAGTAGTCCAACCATAGCATTTCCTAAAGGGGGCATTATTTAAACCCACCAGGAGGAAAAAGTCAGCTGTCTTTTTTTAGCACTTGTTAGTTATAGAGAAAGGTTCAGTGGCTAGATTTTTGCTGGCTCATTTGCTCAGCTTAAATGGGGCACAATACTGACTGAACTGTAAGGAACTGTCTTTGCTCTAGTAAAAATCTGTACCCCGACTAAGGCCCATAGTCACCTGTAACCCCTAAAAAATGCACAAATCAATGAATAATTAATTATAACCCATGTGCATGCCTTGATAGCAAAAGGCTAAAGGGGCACAGTAAAGCTAGCATCTAAAGGAAATGTCTCTCAGCCATTTGCAGAACAGAGTGTAAACTCGAGCACGATCCTCACAAACCAGTGTTTTGTGAGTCAAGCTAGTGTTGCTCTGGGCTGTTTATGCTTCAGCATTTCTGCTCCGTTCTGCCCTTTTCCCCTGCACCGTATCAACTCTTATGGGTAAATATTATTCTTCAGGTCAAACTATGGCACGGCAGCCTAGGTTTGTGGCATCCTCACAGGGCCAAACAAAGCCGGGTTCAAGCTAATGATAAAACAATCTGTGGTAGTCTATAAGGCTCTCAAAGACCATCAGTTAATTGTTTTGACTGTGCCTTTTCTCCACTCAGTCTTTGACACTCTTCCCAAACCCCTTCCACTTTAAGATAACAGCCCACAGAGGGTCTCAAAGTCCATTTTTAAATAAACTTGTGGTACTATTGATGGAGCAATTTGCTTGTTTTTTTTTCTGATTAGAAAAACTGGTAAAAATGTTTTAATAATCTGGAGTGGTAAGCACTCTTGCCTCACAGCAAGAGGGTCCTGGTTTCGATTCCCGCACCGGGCAGTTAGGGCCCTTCTGTGTGGAGTTTGCATGTTCTCCCCGTGTCTGCGTAGGTTTCCCCTACCACTAAAAACATGTACAATAGGTTCCCCATTGAGGCCAGGACTCCCCTGAAAAAGATATTCTGAATCTCACCGGGACTTTCCCGGTTAAATAAAGGTCAAATAAAAAAAATTATAAATCATACCTGGTGAGAATCTCCAGCTTCAGTTTTATTGGCCTTTTAAAGCATACAGATATAACATCAAGTAACTATATGTAACCACACTATACTTAAACACTGCCTTTAATTCTATACTAGAAAAGAATAGTTCACGGCAAAATATACTCTATAGAGCACATAAGATCTTCACAAGAGAAGCTGCTAATTGTCAGGTCCCGAACACGTAACACTAAAATGAACTCACTGCAGTCGGCTAACAAGCAATTTCAGTATGTCTCCTTTCCCTGCCTCCAACACTGTAAGTGTAAAAATGCAGTTGTATTGTATGTAGTTGCATATTCTTTCTGTCCACCACTGTTAAGTTATAGTCAGTCCAATACATAATAAAAATATTGTAACGGCTCATCTCCATTTCCAGACACAGCTCAGTGCTTCTCTAATTGGGGCAGTCTAGTCTGAACAACCCAACGTTTTAACAGCACTTTGTTTAAAAGTTACTGCAGTCGAGTCCTACTCAGTTTTCAGGAGCCAACACCTCAAACATAAGCACCTTCAATGAGACTTTGGGTGATTATACTAGGGCTATCATTGAGTCAAGAGTAGCTTTGCACAATGGTGTGAAGTCAAGGCAAGGCAAGGCAAGTTTATTTGTATAGCACAATTCATACACAAGGCAATTCAAGGTGCTTTACCGAAAAGACAAGTTAAAGAACATAATACAATTAAAAACACAACAATAAGATTA
>JAVQKC010013128.1:0-14596 GCA_036025475.1 Philypnodon macrostomus
ATTATTATGACCCCACCCTACAACAAACAGGAAGTCGGCCATTTTGAATTGAATTTGGGAGGTCAGGTATATTTGACAGCCTCTAACGTGCACATACTTTGACCGATTAGGCTCTAACCTGAAATACCAAATGACCCCCCGGCCCTGAACACATCTGACTGATATGATGCAGTTACCTCTATAGCGCCCCCTATAGACTGAAAGAATAATGCAGCTTTAGGGAATTTTTTAAATTTAACAAAAACATTCTTCACAAACATCCAGACAAATCAAAAAAGTGATTAAGAGGCCCGTTGGTAACAGTTGTAGCAGACGTACGGGGCAGACATACGGGGCAGACATACAGGGCAGACGTATGGGGCCGTTTTCGCCGATATACACCTTGCTGTCGGGGACGACAGCACAGGCCTAGTTACTTTGTTGATACTCTGATACGTCATTCACCAGACTATCCATCTTTCAAAGAACCACGTCTAATTGAAAGAAATGGTATATAAAAGAAAAGTTGTATTTATTTTTCATCATGGTTTCTTGTAATGATCCAAACATAAATCCTTGTAGCCATAAAGGTGAAAAGCTGTTGCCCTACAAGCTGTTAACTTATAACGCATCTATCCTTGGTTTAATGGTCTGTCTGCGCCAACACTTCAGGATTAATAGTTTGTCAAGTTTGTTAAACAAGTTAAGTGTATAAAAGTTTAAAATGTCACAATTTGCTCTACAGTGCACGATCACCTTGTCCTTTAAGACAGTGTTTTTGCATATGTTCACAAGTCTAGGCAGAATTTCATTATTGTGTTGTGCTGATAGCAACACTCTCCACATGAGGCCCATCTGGATGTTTGTTTGTGAGTCCTGCATCAGGCCAGTCTTCACAGTTCCTCTCATCAGACTGCAGCTAATGACGGTTATTAAATAGAGAGAAGATTTCAAACAAACATGTAAGGGGTCCTTGTGTGTCTTGATTTTATGAAATAATGGATGTATGTGTAGATGCTTGTAGCTCATGTATAGTATGGCCCCTTTAGTCAATTATTATTAGTACAGTACAGTACAGTAGTGGTTGAATGTTTGAGCATGATTTATGAATAAAAACAAATAAACCAAACATCTAACATATTGGCTTGGGACTGACTTGTAACTCTCTGTCAAGATGAACAAGAGCTGATGCAAAATTAACCAATTAACTTCAGCCAGAAGTATGTTTGGTAGATTTATTTTTTTTGTCGATGATTTTGACATCAACTCAAGTCAGAAACTTAAAACATTCTGAACCCAAGTGTGTTGATCAGGCCTCCAGTGCATTTCTGAGGATTGCCTAAAGGAAGTAATAAGGCGCAGGTCTTTGCGGCTCAAGGAACAGAGCATTTATCCCTCAACTAGACTTCCCCCAGTTTAAATCCAGGTCTGAACATTGTCTTTATCATTCAAGATAAAGACATTGTCTGCACTCTGAATGTTTTTCAGTAAAATCTCTATTGTTTAAGTTTACTCATATCATTCAACCTCTATAGTCTGACCTCAGGAAAGTTTTTGGTGTTCTCTATTTCCTTTCATCAGCAGAGCTCGGTGCCAGTCCAGAGCTCTTTGGCCAAGCATGCTCAGCGACAAAAATATCTCCCGGATCCCAACGAGCACAGATGGCCTCTCAGCTTGGCTTGTCACGACTCAACATCTATTACAGGAGGTTTGGTGATGGACGGTCAACTCGTAAAGGTAGCCGGATGTGAGGGGAGACACAGAGGATACCCTGACTACTGCACAGTCCACTGCTGTGGGGAACCGCACCGTCTGGATCATGGATGCCTCAACAGCAGGAAGTGCGAGGTGTGAGAGCCAGGAAACAGTAGGCGGGCTGGAGCATACACAGGTGCGTGTTAGTGGAAAACCACATTTTGGCAAGGTTTGCAAGCTGAAGTCCTACTCTGAATATTGCACTGTTGAGAAAAATGTAGTAGCAGTAGTTCAGTTCGATCCTCACTCTAGCCACTTCAAAATAAAAATCTTTAGCGATTGCGCAGCGATTAAGCAGTATTTAAATAGTTTTTGCTTTTTGAACATAGTTTGTACTCCATTCAAACCAGTTCTATCTTCCCATTCATGACAGTAAGTTACTTATAATCTAGAGCCTTGGTTTTTAACCGTGCCTTGAGATTGTCAGGTGTGCCTTGAGAAATCCTAAAATTTCACCTAAAATACTAATTGAAAGTAAATTTGTCATTGTCAAGTGGCTGAGACTACAATGTGTTGACAGGCAGGATACATGGGTATTCTTCTCTTTCAACAGGTGAGTGAATGGTGTGCATAAATCATAAATAATGCATTATGCACCAACGTGCCTTTTGGTGGTTGGTGTGCCATGAGATTTTTCTCTACTAAATGGTATGCCTTGGTTGAAGAAAGGTTCAATAACACAGATCTAGAGTCAGAACCCAGAAATGTGTCATTGGAGAACAGGGAGTGTTTTCACATTTTCAAATAGGGCCCTCTATGACAAGAGTTTGGACATCCCTGTACTAAAAAGAAGCTTTATTCCAGTGCATTATTGTTATAACTGAAATGTGTCATCAGCATGAAATGGTTATCATTACGTGCCATTATTATCATTGGGCTTTGAAAAGGTCAAAGACATCCCGCCAGTCGTCTGCTGTCACTGAGGTGTGTCAAGTGCATCTTCGTACAAATAATGGTGGTGTCTGATCAATAGCGGGTCATTGTCACAGCTCAAGGGCATGCCAGCTTAGGCTCTGATGAGATACGAGACACAGGAGACAAAAAGAAGGGCCGGTCATTATGTGTTTACTGCAGATGTTTACTGTCAGCGTGGCATTTAGCGGATTTTGCCGTCGCGTCCCCGGTGCCTGGACTTGGCAGACAGACAGACAAGGTGACGATCAGACAACAAGGCCTCTGGTGGTAAAACGAACAAGACATGGTCAGAATGCTGTCTTGGAGAATTAACAGGAGACAAGAGAGAGGACATTCAAGCCATCAATACAAGCCAATGACAGGTCTTGTCACTGCTCTGACAGGCGGGGAACTAATTATCAATGCTAATTAAGAGGTGAGTCAACAACAACAATACAGAAAGGGGCCTTTTTGTTCTGAACAGGCATTCACTGGACACCTCAAATTGTATCACCTGAAGGGACACAAATTTAAATCTTAGTTGGGAGGGAAGGTGATGCATGACCTTATATACACTATATACTGCACAAAAAAAGCATTTCTACATTTCACATACGCAATACAGTAGATCAACTGATGCTGAGAAAAGGTCTGTGGATTTAACGTCAGAATAGAGATGCTTCATGCATTCTTTAATTTTAAGTCCTTGTGTTTTATGCAGGTATTTATATACTGAAGAACCCAGTGTGCTTTACAGAAACATTTTCTTTGTGGGAATTTTCTTTGACCCTAAAATGCAGACATCATCCAGTTGTCAGTCCATTCAGTAAACAACTAAACAGTATTAAATATTGTGGCAAAATATACATTTTAAGATTACTGACAATTTGAAAGATTCTGCTAAAACCTCCTTGTCACATTTGTCAACACTAAACTCCATTATGCCAGGTACAAACCAAACAACTGGCAAAGAGTCATGTGGATATGTGCATCTCTGTGAAGAAGCCTGTTCATCTGAGCATGCTAACAATATTTGTGCAATTGTCTGTGTGTGCGTTGCTTGCAGAGTGAGCACCTATCCATTTGTCCCTATCGGTGTGGTGTGATGTGTGAGATGTGCGCTGGTGAAGCATATTTGCCTCCAAGCTATTTCATTTGCATACTTGTCACATACTGTCCACTGGACACACTGATGCTTTAGTGGCAGCTCAGATTTTGGAGGGTACCACTGTTATGCTTGAGTCTGTGCAGTGTTTCAGTGTATGCTTCTGTAAGCTGGCCACATCCCTGTGTCCTGGAGCACACAGCATCTGATGAATAATGAGGATTATCATACAGGTTTCAAAGTCTTTCTTTGGTAGAGCAAGGAAGATGGTCACAATCACTTCTGAAAATTCTGAAGAATGCAAAAAACACAGAACTTTGAAATGTAAAAAATAATATTTGCCAATACCCTGCGAAGGTAGAGATGGCACACCACTGGTAGACACAGAGGGTGACTATTATTATACGTATTTTGTCTAAGAAGCAAGCTAGTCAAAAGCACATGGAAATATAACTGATAGGGTCCATATAGGTGGGATATTTGCCAACAGCTGAACCCACTGCGCTCTATGCACTGCATGAAGAAGATATGTAGAAGTGGATGAATGCACACATTAGACTCAAAGACACAGACACAGGTGCTGAATGAAGAAAGGACAAAGAAGACAGACAGACGGACAGACAGAGGTTGTCCCCGCTGTTTTCCAGAAGAGGACTCTCAGCTTGACTAGATGATATAATGAGCTGTTATCTTGTGGGTGATGAGATGAGAGGAAAGGACAGACCAGAGGAGACGGGAGGACATAAAGACACATGAAAAGCAAAGGATGAATCTCAAAATAATCACATACACCGTAATACACCATTTTGTAAGCGCCATCTAACTGTGACAAAAGTTCCTGCTCCGAGAAAGGTTACCAATTCAATTTCGGTGGCTGCTAAGTCGCAGCAGTGGAGGGTCTGGAGCGCTCAAAGGCTATAAGGGCAGAGCATTTGGTGGGAGGGCGGGGTTATTATTTATTTGTCACGTATTCGTTTAGAGGACAGTGAGTGAGTGTGGCTGTGTGGACCAGGTGAGCGAGGTGGGTGTGTGAATCAAGATGCTAAAGGTCCCTGTTGATGATTTGCACGCTCCATCGAGCCGACTGCCGGGGTGGAAAAAGCGACATGGTTGGTTCCTTCAACCTGCCTGACCCCAATCTCCACAATACACCGGGTCCCTGTGTGCCGCGCCCACCCGACCGAGCCCCTCCCTGCACGCCCCCAGAATAAAACCAAACATACATTCCTGGACCAGCTCAGAGAGAAGTGCACCTCTCACCAGAGTACCAGAGACACACCACAAAATGACCTTCAGAGGAAATGTCCCATCTACAACAACAGGCTGCGGCCCACTTATCAGTGCTCTGAACCAGCTGTCAGGTAAACAAAAACCACAATTTGTTGTGTCTGCTGCTCAGACAGGTGGCCTACAATGCTCCATGGTCATCTTTGAAGTGTGGTGTGGGGGCAAGCTACTATATTAAATATAATTCTGTTTTTTTACTGTCCTTGAAAGCGAAAGAATTAATATTATCAACAAACAACTAAATCCGGTTACTTTATGTGGCGACACTTTGCCTTCAAAAGTTCACTTGTATATTGTAAATATTAGATGTTCTTCTCCCCATGTTATCAGTGAGTGTAGATTGCTCACATATTTTGTCTCTTTATATTAAGTTCAAACAAACTCAAAGATGTTAAGATCATGTTTGTCAAGCAAAATCATAATCATAATATCTAGTTTCATTTACTGTGTTTATGGATGAAGTTTTTGATACAACACAATTTAGCGCTAAAGTTTATACTACTTAACTGCACAGTACTTATTTTGACTTCAACCTCAGTACCCGGATACATGGGTAATCTGTGCCTGCTCTTAGCACTAGAGGGCACTGGGACTGCATCATTTCCTCCTTTCTTTTGCACCTCTACTAAAGTGTAAAGGAACCCATATAATAGTGTCCATACTATGTAGTGTTCTTATCAGTTTCCCTAAATCTCACTTCTTCCAGCACCTCGCTCACTCTATCTCTTAAATCAGACTCCCTTTGGCCCAGTCTAAGGAGCTCTTTAGCCCGAGAAGGTCAGCTGAAGGAAAACGTTACTCCTATCTGGCTCAATTAAAGCACATATGACCTTTGCTTCCTGTGCCTGCCTGTGTAAGAGATTGGAGTTGACAAGAATCATGTTTGCTCCATTGTCCCATTGTTTATCGCAATGAAAGCTTGCACACTGCTCTACATATGGCAACACCAGCCTTCCATTCTCTCCTCTTCTTTGTAAATGAAATCAATAGACCCGACTGATCGCATCCCCATTCTGCTGGTGCACATCTGTCGCAACAAGCGGCAACAATAGAGCAACAGCTTTGCAGTGACCTTACAAGGAGGACACACACGGCACATGCACACGAGTATGCATTTAAATCGTATGAAAATGAATGTGTTTGTAATCTTTCCTTTATGTGTTAGGATACAAGTCTCCTCGGTGTAGGGCACAGGGGCGCTGCTGCCGGCTGTCATGTAGCTGTAGAAGGACACCTCCAGAGTGTAGCAGTAGGACGTGTCGTCAAGGAGACCACCCAAAAACCTGCGTCCAGTCCCAGCCTTTACCACGTCCCGGTTAAAGGATGTGTTGGACTACAAGGACAGACAGTAAAAGATAATATGAGAGCAAACAGGACACTATGAAGGTTATATAAGCAATACTTCAGAGGGTTGTGTGGCCGGTAACAGAATAGAGAGACACAACCTGAATATCTTTTGTGAGCATTGGAAACTTTTCTACTTAAAGCTGCAGTAACTGATTTTGTCCCTTGTAATTGAGCAAAAATCATTACTCAGTCAATAGAACAGCAGAACAGAAGTCTTCTGAGAAATAAAAAAGACTATAAGACCTGCTGTAGGCTGTGTTATAAGGATTTTAGTTTACGAGAGAGAGAGAGAGAGAGAGAGAGAGAAAGAGAGAGAGAGAGAGTGAGAGAGAGAGCAAACATGACACAAGAGTGGGCTGTATAAGCTTTGCTGCAACTCTACCAACTGAGCTAAATGCAGCACTATCACAATAAACATCTAATATAAAAATAAATACATGATTCACCATTTATCACACTAAAAGCTTGTGATTTGGTTTGTGTAGAGCGAAGTCTTTCAAAAACCAGGGCCAGCGTTTCTGTGTCCCTTCACACAAAGTCATTTCAAAGATTGGTTAAATGGCTTCTGCTGAAAAAAAGAGAAGTCTATTTTGGGCTTTGAGGGTGTCAGCTAAACTGCACAAAAACTGAACTGTCTTGGGAAGAGTGTGTAAAAAAAAGTTTCCATTCACTGTCAGTCCGCTGGTGCAGTGAGAGTTGCCTTGCTGAAATGCAGACTTGGGGGCCACCAGTGGGAGTTAGCGGTGATTGTGTTGTGCTGCTGCTGTGTTTTGGTAGTGCTGAATGGGCAGAGGGACAAAAACACAGTGAGGGAGTTGACCCCTGGGCCATCTGTCACATAAGCATTGGAGAAAGACGGAGAGGAGCTTTTTACTCATCCTCCACACCTCTACTCTATAGACCAGGCCAGTGACATTTCCATACATGTATGGGTGAACATCCTGGTGTCTAGATTGCCTGAGAGTGTGGCCTGACTCCCAGTGTCAATGGGCTATAAAGGCTATTCTTTATGATGTGTGTAAAGTGGCTCTGCTGTGAAATGTCACCATCACTGAAAAATCAAAGGTCAGTGAAAGTGACACGGAGCTGAGAGGAAACAGTTTAGGGGAAATGTGCCTGTGAGAAAAGGTGCTGCAAACGCGTCACAGTCTGTAGGTTTAGGGTTTGGGATTTTCAATACTATCATTGTGCTCAGATAAACCCACACACGATTTAAGAGACTCTGTGTTGTATTTACAGGAACATTTCTGAATGCTGCTTTTTAGTGTTCTTTCACAGAATTAATTTGAAAAGTTTTGTTACGTGTACAGATTTCTAAACATGATGTAGTAATGAGTGCCTAGAGTTTGTTAAGTCAAGTTTGAAACAGCAGCTGGCCAGACAACTGTCTCCACACCTCTGACTTCACACCTTCAGTACAAGTGTGCAAGTGTTAACATTTGTCTCTTATATAAAGGTTTCTGACATAATAATACATACACTGAGCTTCTTCTCACGTTTGTACATTCAGGGATAGACAATGAAATAGGTTTCTGTTGTTTTAATCAACACCTCTTTCATAGGTTTGCACTTTGTGTCTGTGCAAGTGTAGTCTTAACAGGTGGGAAAAGTATTCAGTTTCTGTACTAAACAGAGTGACCTTTTATTCATTGAGACTTTATAGGTTTGCTTGAAATTCATTCATCTTTTCCTTGAACACATTGAACAGTTTTTGAGACACCAATTCTACTAAAATGTGCATATCATTGGACGGTGAGAGAAAGCTGAAGTACTCAGACCCACAGATGGAGATAGAGACTACTAATGGCTCTCCCATCAAAGACCACCACATAAATGTATAATTAATGTAAAAGTAAATCACTTGAGTACCATATAAAGTGTGGTTATTGTCCAATTCTGAGACCCTTTGAAGAGGTAGTTTGCAATTACGTATCTCACTAATACTAAACTTAATTCAAAAAGAACTGAAATTCTTCTCTTAATCCAGCCCTGTGTGAGGTGCATGTGTCTCTTACAAAGGAAAAGTCCGGAGCGTTTTGGCACAGAAGCCGCGGGAACACAGCCTGCCTCTGGACACGCTCCTCCTCCTCGAACACGTTGCCATACATGAAGCCGTTCAGCATGGTGGAGTGGGCATGGACGTCGATGTAGAACTCCAGAGTCACCCTCTGATGGAACAACGGAGGGACACAAAGATGGACAGCAGAGGTTAGTGTGTGTGTGGGGCGCTTTGAGCAACAGTCCACAACCGAAGCGCCCACCCGGGAGACTGTGCCAGGGGAGAAGGCTGTCACCCCAGGGACGACTACAAACCCCCAGACCATACAAACTGAGAATACGCTCGATATGCTGAAAGGAGGCAACCACCCACACATCACTTCAATCACACTGTCCTTCAGAAGGGCACTGCTGCTCTTTAGACTGTCTGGTATCAGCAGAGTCATGAAGAAACACTTGCATGGTGTCAGGGGAATGTCAGACACACATATAGAACAAATGTACTTATCAGATTTACTGCAATGGTGATACAAAGGACAGAAAATATCGGGAAAGACAAACAGTTATCCATTCAACATTTATTATTACAAAGACAAACCGTATAAATTTTCCAGATAAAGTTTGATATATGATCCAATATGAGCACATTAAAATAACTTGATGCTATTGAAGAGAGATATACAAAGAAGTGTGCTTCATGTTGATATAGCAGTAGTTAACCCCACCATGGTTGAAGCTCACGGTAGAATTGGCATTGGCAATGCAGGTAAATTTATAATATAATATGGTACAATTGTGTTAATTTATGTCTGAATATCCAAAAAGAATCAAGAATAAGGATAATTGATTGCTTGATTTTGGACAACTAACTGAATGACTTTTGAAGATCTGATTTTGAATATCAACATACACATGTTACCATACATTACAGGACATCTGTAGCCCCTGACCTTCCTCTTTATTGGTTTGAAGTTGGGAAATGAAGTCAAATGTTATGTTGTCACTCCCTGCTCTTCTCCCTGATTTCCTGTCAGTCTACTGTCCTATCAACTAAAGCCGAAAAATGGCCAAAAAATATATATTTTTTAGTTTATGTGAATACCATTATGATCTGTAGTAAATTTGAAATACCACATACATCAATAATAACTCAACACTTTGTCTTTGTCAATGCCTTGGCTAAGGTTTGTGTTCATCCTTTGATATGCACACTTTATAGGCTATATGTTCCATCTATTGTTTTAGATTGCTCAACACCCATACATGTCCCCACTGTATTGAGCTATAACACGATTTTTTACATCTTATCTGCTAAAACTAAATTTAAAGCTACATTTAATCACATTTAAGTACATCCTTGCAAACACTGTACACATTTTACTTTCTGTGATGAAACACTTCTGAGAATTTCCAACACAAACTTCAGCACAATTGTTACACAGTGACTCACCACCCCTAATGAGTAGTCTAATGAATGAACGTTATGAGATATTATAACTTGATGATGAAGACATTATGCAAGACGGGGCTTCAAAAAAGACGACATTATTTTCATGGATTATGTTTTGCTGTCTGTTCCAAGTAATCATCAAATCTCTTGCTAAGTTTACAGCAGCTGAACGCCCTGCCTCTCCTCCTCCTCCTCCTCCTCCTCCTCCTCATGTGGGTGGAGTTTAACTGGTCGTGACACTGGGCTAACAGCGACTTTGTGATCTTAACTCTCCAATGCCTCCTTTATCTCCCCCCTCTATAGTGGTTTTCTACTTTTTTTATCTTATCACTTTCTTCTCTCTTACACATTCGACCCTACACCTATAATTCCCTATGGGTCGTAAAAGGAAGAGGAAAAATGGCGCCAAAGAGGAAGAGATAGCCGAGAATGCATACAAAGGAAGGGAAATAAGTACATAAAGAAAAGATATAGAGATGTGTGTGAAGACCCGATTGACACTAGAATGAGATATCAGGATAGCGAGAGAGTAAGGTAAAGGCATGCTCACTCGCCCAGCCCCAGTTTGTGCAGTGTGTGTTTCTCCTCATATGCGTTTGAAATTCTGCTCACAGCCAAAGCAATTTCCTGGCGGTGGCTCGGCTGTCAGCTGCTTGGCTGGCTGGTGCTGAAATATGGTGGCTGCGAGTGGGCCGCGAGCAGCCCCCGACAACCTGATGGATGGAGCCCCAGAGGAGAGAGGAACAGCGGCGCGAGGAAGAGGAGGAGGAGGTGGTGGAGGAACAACAGGAAAACAAAATACACACATACACACATATATAGGGGAAATAGCAAGAGATAATAAAAAAAGGTAAATGCAGCCAATGGCGCAGTGACAGTGATGGGAGGGAGACAAAGACAGAAATGTGTATGAGATATAAAAACAGTAGCTAAAAGCAAATGGAGTCAGATGTATGGATTTTCTATGATGGGACTGTGAATACTGAGGCACATATTCTTGTCATATATTTTTCCTCTTTATTTTCCAACCTCAGTCAGTTTATGCAGGAATATATTCAAGGAATTAAGGGCCTTTTATGCAAAGCAGCTGCAGCAAGCTGAGCCATATACAACAGGACTGCATATCTATAAATATTACCAGTTGTGTGGGTCTCTATTAAGAATACAATTGTGGAAAATGACTTTCTATATGTTCAAATATAACTCGACGAACTTAAGTCAACATTATACTGACAATCAAGAAGACTTTGTCCTTTCAATGCCATTGGGGGCAACTTCTCAAGGTTAATTGGGGAAACCTGACTCAAAGAGAAAACCCACCCAGACACGAGGAGAACATGCAAACTCCATACAAAAAGGACACCAGCTTTGAAAATAAAGACAATGTCTGGGTGAGGTGATAGAGGTAGAGTAGGCTCCATTAGGCAGCAAGACAAGTGTAGCAGGAGTTTATGATGAGCGCGTGATAAAAGCAGTCTAATAATCACCTGGGCCTCCCCATCCCCTCTGCAGCACGAGGAGGAGGAGGGTGGGAGGAAGGGCGGACATGCAGCCTATCAAAGTGAAAAAGTGAGTGTAAAAATATAGGTTAACCGGCTCTTTACATGCTCTGCCATATTTCAACACCAGATCTCAGAATGAAAGCGACAGTAAATGCAGAAATCTTTGAAAGAGAATGTGTAATGTTGCGTCGACAGTATAAAATCGACTTGACATGACAACTGAGAGGCCTTTTTATACTGCATTAGCTCTGGTGCTTAATCCGGTTATACAGGACTGGTGGGATCTTGTCTGTATCAATGCAAGCCAAGTCCACGCACTGTTAAAATGCTGCAAACATGCATTTTGTTTTTTTGTACATTTTATATTATACTTTCCAGGAGATCAGTCTATTAAGATCATTCGGCCATGAACTAGATTTTCATACACCATTGTCAAACTGTTCATGTGTTGTAGGATAGGCTATACTGGTTTGCTGGAACATTGGAAAAAAGTATGGTTTTTTGATAAGAGTTTTAGTATAGTCACTGTCAGATATTAGCGCTCTGTTGCTCAATAAAGCATTTACTCCTGAAGATCCCCTGTTTTTTATGTCAGATGTGCTTTCCCAGTTGCATAATTATTTGATTATACCTGTGATATAACATTACATTAAGGCTGTTTTTATAATGAAAACATAAATAAAAACATTATCTAACCAGATTAAAGATTGAGTCAAATAAATAGCACATTTGAGGTTAAATTTAAATGCAAATGTACGTGGCTGTTCCGGTATAATTCTCCTTCACAGCTCCATGAGACAATAGCGCTCCGGTGGAAACAGCCATGGCGCCCCACAATGTCACGTCCAAACCCATACAATGCTCAGTTAATGTCCTGCCAATCAAACTGGGACGCTTCTGAAGGCCCCACCGCTGTGATTGATGCTTCAATTAACAACCAGCTCTGACCTCCCAAATTGTTCATTTGAAATTGTAATTAAGCAATTAGGGGCAATTAAGAAAACAGAGAACACAGTATGAAAGTCAGAAGACAATTTGAGAAAGTGAAGGCAAGGGTGGGTAGAGCTGTCCAAATTAAACCTAGCACAAAAACAAAAGCCCCACAGTGGTGCATAAATAACTCCAGGGAGCTCTCAACTTGTGGTGAACTTATGGCGGCCGCAAAGCAGTTTAGTGTAAAGTCTAAGGTCAAACGAATGTATTTATTCAGACAAGTGCTTATCTGCTGCATATTAATTAGAGCGTGGTGAGTTGAGGGGCGCGGGGAAAGTCTGTAAATGTGAGCTTATCTTAACACGGAAAAGGAAAAAAGGGCTGATTGAAGCAGGATTACAAGCTCCTGAATAAAGCTCTTGGCATCAGCAGCATACCATTGAAGGAGATGGGGAAAAAGTGCTGGCTGTTCAGAGAATATATGTATAATGCATATTAATCCACATTATCATATTCCTGATAATGCCAGCAGGAAGAGTGACATGGGTTCCTCTATGTGTAAAATCAAAGATGGATTTGAAGAGGGCAGTGGAAGCCTGGAGGTGAATAAAGGAAATCTGTGACTAGAATGATGCAAGCGGCAAAGAAATGTGACAAAGGCCCTTAAGCAAGGAGTGTATCTTGTCCAGTAGAGTGTGAAAAACTCAAATATTCATGCTCACAGTCATAGTTCTGTTACCATTGCACCCATACAATGCTCAGTTAATGTCCTGCCAATCAAACTGGGACGCTTCTGAAGGCCCCACTGAATGTGATTGAACACCTTTAATTCATTTATTTCTTTTACTTTCTCATATAAAACATCCCTTTTGAGTTATTGATCTATTGAAGCACCATTAACTGATAACCTGTAAGAATTCTTCCTTTTTTAAATAATAAACACACTTTTGCGATCTTAAAGGGGAGCTTTATGTTTTAGCAACCCTGTATGCTGAGATACAGGCCTTCTCAGGGACTGGAAACACCTAGAGATGTCATATCATATCTCTGTGGAGCCTTCTCCATGAAGAGCTAGTGTGAAGAGTGAAGTGGACATTATCAGTGGGGGCCCCTTTAACATGATGAGCTGGATGTACAGATTAATCATTACCTTAAACTAAACAAATCTGTTTCAAATCGTATATTGTATTCATTAAACGGTAAAAAGGAAGAGCTAATCACAGATGTTGTGTTTGTGTTTTACTTGGACATAAATTAACATTATTGTATTGTCCTGCTCGCAAACATACTGGGCAGGAATATGCAGGAGATGATGGAAGATTACATGCACAAAAATCTAAATGGTCTATTTTGATAAACAACATAAAAACATTATTGGACCTAATGCTATATTATACTTCCATGCACCAATTCTCACACTTGATGCTTCTTCCTGTGTGCTACTCTTGAATGGGACCATTATGTGTAGTTTGTATAAATAGAAAGAATAGTGTTTTTAAGTCTATTTACCTGCTTTCATCAACAAGCTCTTTTCATCTTTACCTGAATTTCCCTGCACACGGACAAATAAAGTATTTCTTATTTCAGTTTCCCACTCATAAAAGCCTTCTTCAAATCACGTATGAGCTGTTAAACTGTTCTCGTTTCATTAGTGAGGGAGGCTGTATGAGGGCATAGAGCACCTGGTCGGTGACCCTGTAATGATGTAGCATTGACAGAACATGGCAGATGGCATGACCTGCTTCATGGAGGAGCGTTGGAGGAGCGTAAATGACACAAAACCTTGGCCCGTCTGTCGCTGCCTCTCTTCCGCCCCATCCCATCGCCGCTCTTAAATTGATGGGGATATGTGTCTGTTTATGAACACAGAGGTGACTTGTAATCAGGCTGAATGGGCACAGACAGTCTAGTGCCACGAAAGCTGCCACATTTTCCGAGAAGGACCTGCCAGCTAATAATGAAATGTTATCAGACATTATGCGGTGACAGATCGTCCACTAATCAGAAAGTTGGAGGTTCAATTGCTGCTCTGTCTACTTCATATTGCCATACTGCTATTGTGTGCTTCGGCAAGACAATTCAACCACCTTTTCTATGTATAAATGTGATGGTCAAAGTGATTGTAGGCATGGTATGGCTGCCAGGTCTCTGTCAGTCTGTCTCATGAGGACCGAGGTACCTTGAATAATTTCACTTGTAAAGCACTTTGGATACCTTGATATAAATCAAGTGTTAGGAAAATATACATATTATCTTCCATTATTTAAGCTCATAATCATGACAATATATTAGTCTAATGAGAATTGTTATATTTTACTATGTTGTGCTTTTCACTTGTGTTTTTTG
>JAVQKC010013154.1:0-12332 GCA_036025475.1 Philypnodon macrostomus
GGGTGCTCTAGTCCTTTCGATACGGGCCAAAACGTATATGAAAATATCTCTGCAGCCACCGGATGGTTTTACATCATGTTTTTTGGTCCAATAGAGACCCGTAATGCATAAAAAATGGGGTAAGAAAAGTGGGTTTAGCATAATATGTCTCCTTTAACTCAGTCTTCTCAGGGTTCTTCCACTTAAGCTGTGTGTGTTTGTCATCGCTAACATCCACAATAGTTAACTTCTCCAGCTAGACACCCCCGACTAGGATCCTGGCCCTAGAGTTGGAGAAAGCGCCGTACCCATGGGCGCTACTCAGCAATCACTCACTGTTCTTGGCAGGTTGTTCCAACGGTTCTTGAAGCATGAGTTTAATGAAGAACAAAATAATCTGACTGAATACATGTATTGAACCAAGAAAACAAAACTTTCCAATTATGTTTATTTAACGGTGTATTATATTTCCATTTTTGGCCAAAGTAAGAAACATCACAGTGTATTTTCCCTTGTACTTGAAGGCCATTAATGTCTAAGCTTTAATTAACTTTAGTGCACTATATAAAGAAGTGGTTGAGACATCTTTAATTGTTCATTCAGTCTGAGATGGGTTGATGTGCTGAGTGTGCCTTGAGAAGAAGGTCTCATCTGAAAAAGGGAAACTCCATGTGTTTATATTTAACAGAGGGCCCGGGCTGAGGGTGACTTTTGTCTTGGGGTTGTTGTAAATATGTGTGGTTAACCACAGGAATCTCAACTGCGTTTTCAACTGGGGCCACATGTAATGTCATTTAGCCCGAATGCACAAAATACTAATTACTGCAAAAATGAAATACCCAAACATGAATAGATGCATTTTTTTGTCTCTTAATCAAAACTTTCTCAGGGTTTTTGAATAGAGGTGGTTTTACTTATTAGACGGGTCTGGAACGAGATGATTGGTAAATTATGTTTGAGATTTAATGCATAGTGAATTAGAGAGGAAAGCTATATAAGTGTATTTAGCGGTGCCAAAAACACTATATTTTGAATAATCTGGTCTCAAGAGCTTTGGATTTACAGTTTAAAATCATAGTTTTGGGCTTAAAAAGCTCTCAAACCTCTATATTTAACATTTGCTGGCTTGCGGCTGCATAAAAATGTCATTCGATGGAAGTAAAATGACTATCCACGGTGGCACTATGTAAACATGCTGCTCGTTTAGATTAGATTGTACAAGTTTCAGCTGTAGAAGTTCACAAACATGACTTATTTCAAAATGGCATCAGGAGACTCGTGAAACCATCTGGTTGTACCAAAAGGAGGTCACTTTTACATCTCAGGATGATAGCTCAGGTTGTAAACTATTTCCCAGAAAATTGATTCACAACTGACTTGGCAAGGTCAGCATTTCTCTCCATATCTGTTGGCTGTTAAATTGTGTAAATTCAGATTGTTCAGATGTAGTTTCTGTTTTCACAAGTCAAGTAGACCAGCAGCCAATAAGAGGAAGGGTACAAGCAGAACTGAATGTACACATGTGATTTGCCAAAGGTTGATTTTACATTTACTAACATGCATTTTAAATCAACTTTGCTTATACATTTTACTTCTCAAGTCAAGACAAAAGTATTGTTACTTCGAACCACCTCTGTACATGTTATGTTGGTCAGGTTGTGTTTGTATACAATATAATAACATAATAATAATAATAATAATAATAATAATAATAATAATAATAATAATAATAATAATAATAATAATAATAATACAATATACAAATTATTCATTTTTTTTACTTTTACTTAACTTAAATTTTTGTGACTTTTTCTTTTTCTTCTTGGGTAATATTGATTTGAAGGAACAAAATGGCTACTTTATCCACCTCTGGAATCAAAGAGATGAATTAAGTCAGTGGTCAGTATTTGTTGACAGTCATGTTTACTTGTTTACATCTAACCTGGCATTGATAAAAGCAGTTGACTTTCAGGTTGAGAGGATCACAGCAGATTTAACCCTCCTCCCTCTCTCTTCTCTCTCTCTCGCTCTAATCACTGTGTTGTTATGACGATCTCTCTCTCTCCTCCCTCTACACTCCACTATATAAGCCTGAAGTAAGCCTGGGTTTCTTACTGACAGAACGCGTGCATGTGTAAAGCTTACTACCCACCATGACCTCTGCGGTGACCCGTGAGAAGATCGCACTTTCGCCAAGACAGCTTGCCATTGGTCGATGTGCCTCCACAGGTGAGTACGATGCTCATTTAGGGATAACTTTGTAAGACTTGACTTTGAGTGCTGCATAATAGTGTTTGTTTTGATAGTGTGCAAGGCAGTACTGGTGTCTGTTGTGGACATGGGGACATGAGGCGGCACAGTTTTGACATGTCAGGAATGTGGCTCACCCATAACAATATCCTCAATGGACTTAAGCGGGAAGTGTGCAATAGAGGGCTGGTTTCCTTCAATGTGATAAAAAAAGATACTGTCAGATTCAACATTTGTGTTTAGTGCCATAGTGTTGGGGAAGAAAAGTTACTATGCAATGACTACATGACGTAACATTTTAAAGCTATGTGTAAATTAACAGAAAATGTCCAAAGAATTTTTATTTTGGGGCGCATATGATTGGTGTCAAAATGATTATTGCATATAGCTCATTCATGAATACAAGTTGTATATATATAATTGTTTTGGAGAAAATAAAAACAACTGTAGCAATTGGGTAGCTAGACACCAAAAGGAAGTCTTATCAATAAACTAGTTAATGACAATGTTTGGTAGAGTGTAAAACATTGTATAGTTCTGCATTCTCTTCACAAATCAGGTAACATTTGAATTGCCAGTGTCTGAGGTTAGTCATTGCTTTGAGAGGGTTCACATCTGACAACATTTTCCCCCAAAATCTCCACCATTTGCCACAATATCACCCCCTTTTCCCATCCCAAGACAAGACAGTCACTAAGGTGTGTTTAACAGAACCACATTTGCGAGTCATTTGGCAGATGCAGACAGTAAACACACGGGGAGGTGGGTGGGTTCGGGTCTCAGATTCAAGTTAATCACAGATGCCTTTAATAAAAAAAACCTCCTTTGTGTCTATGGCGTTTATGGGATGGCCCCTCTTGGTGTCTGCCCACAGACAGCAGACAGTCTGGGGCTAAGGCTCAGAGCTGAACACGTGGATGATTAGCCAACAGGATTTTGAGGTTTTAATCCCTGTCATGTAGTGAAAGTAGATGAGTGGCTCTAAAAAGTGAACACAGAAAAGCCTTTGTCATAAGAGTGCTTATCCAAGGGTTTGTTGCTAAAATAAAAACTAAACCATGTCTAAACTAATGGATTTGTGCATGCAGAAAATGCCCTTACTAAATAAGAACAAAAAAGGGAATAAAACTGGTCTGAACCAGGTCTAAGTTAAGTATAAACTGGTTATTTACCAAGACTAAGCGGCTTATGCATCAAAATCAAGCCAAAACCAACACAGAACTAAACCAGGAACAAAACTGGCCCTATATAAAAACCAAATCATGACGTTATAAACCCCTGGATACTACTACTATGAGTCCACGCACCATCTTTGGTTCCAGGATCCCAGTTTGAGAGTATTGTTTCATACATTTTTCTTTTTGTACAGATGGTCAGTAGAACTCAAGACTTGGCTTTTGGACAGATTTTTAAAACTCTCATTTTTTGGTAAGACCTTGAAGACCACAAAGGGTCATGGGTTGGTCTTGACTCAGTGTGGCATAATAGCGGCTTAACGGTCTGTCTAAATCTATCACATTTATAAAGAATTGCACTGAACATTTAGTGGCATCTGTAAAGCAGTTCCCAATGTTACAGTAAATGTGTCATGTTCAATTTAAAATGATATATAAAAAGGGCTAAATTCACACATATGAACATGGCAGGCTTTTGCACTGAATCCAATAGAAATCTTCAATGTAACTGTTTGTAGTGCGACTCTTCTAAAGGGACAGTCATTTTTAGCATCATGTAGTGGCAATATAGCAGATTACGATTGTGAATATATATGAAAACAAACACTGGGGTAAAGGTCTATAGTGCACAGTTTGTGTTTGTTTTTTGGACAATTGACAGAAACCTTCAGTATATAACACAACACTGATAATTGCATTAGTGAAACATTAGCTTTTCACCAGATTTGGTCTTAAAGGTCCTCCATCTGTTTTCTCCATCTGACAGCACCACTTCTATCCAAACCCCACCAACCCCTCTGCCCGAGGCCCATAGTGGCTCCTGGCAGCTTCCTGTATCGGCCTGGACTGAGTTTGGCTGTGTTTAGTGGAAAGCTGTGGTGGTTTCTCTCCTGCGAGCTTTTGTTTTCTGGCTCTAGTCTATAATGCATGTGTGTGTGAGAGGGCTGTAACTACCCCATTCGTTCACCAGCGGTATACAGTAAAAAACATCATCTGGCTTCAACGAGTGATTCATGGAAAGCACTCATGCAAAGTCATGTTGGGACGACTTTGAAGTGTTTAAATGGTGGAACTGGAGCATGTTTAATGTGTGCATGATCTAGTCAACATGGCCAATGTGAAAGAATTGTTGTCACTAATTTGCATTTCAGTTAAGTACACAATAAGAAATAAATACAAATATATTTTTATTTTAATTGTATTGGTTTATTTGACAGGGACAGTGTACATTAAATAACATTTGGGCCCTTGTTTTGTGATGAATGTAGATGGTTGTGGTGAATCATACCCAAAAACTGAAGACTTTTTCATGAGTACAAAATTGATCTTATGTGAACTCAAATGTTAAACAAAATATTCCAGGATATGTTGTGGAGAAATCATTTAAAAACTGTAAGTTGGATAAGGGACCTTTGTTCTTATAGTTGTCTGTTAATGTATGTCTCATATGTGTCAGCCTTGAGACTAACTGTCCGACCCAACCCAAGGCCCATAGATGCTGGTATTAGCCAAATCTTACATACATCTGAACCTAATCATAAGTAGTTCCATATATTTATAATGTTACAACCGCATTTTAAGTTGGACACATGCCTCTATACAATATATAAACACACACTTCCCCTCTATATTGTCATGGCCTATTACACTTCTTAGTTAGAGTTATATGCATTCAATTCAGGATATCAGGTTGTGAAAGAGTACATGTTTTATAGGCTCTGCAGTCTGGCATCAGCATGTGTGGGGTAAGCAGGGGAAGTGGGACGTCCCGTTTGGGAATGTTGGCTCACTCTTGACAATGCCCTTGTACCAGTTTTTCTTGGGTAGCGCATTTTTGAGTCAGCTTTCTTACAGACTACTGCAGTTTCCATTTACATTAGTAAGTCCAGCAAATGTCTTCTATTGTGTGTGTCTACTTCTTCAAATTTGAAGAGTTTTTTGGCCTGGTTACTAATGTGTACATTAAATATAGATACAATGTGAGGTACATTCACTAATGTTTCCTAACCAGGCTCTGACATCACCTACATGTAGCAGAGTTGATGTCATTTGTCAAAACCATCTTAATGTGCAATATTTTTGTGACTAATTCTAATTTCTCCATTAAAAATGTATTATGGTCTTGCCTCCAGTTGAATCCATTCTGGAATTTACAACTTTCTGTTTCCAAACCTTGAAAGTTAGTAGGTCCTATTTATACAGAGACTGTTTTGTCATAAATGCCACTTGTTTTTGTGTTATTTCTACTCATTAATCAAGCTAAGAATGCTTTTCCATAGCATAAACAATAACATTGACACAGTTTACAAAAATGGTTCTGTACAAATTAAAACAATATACAAGGACAAATTTTACAGTACATATCAGTCATCAGTTTCTACACTAATAAATCACATGACGGTTCATCTTTCTAGAAACCTCAGAGTCACACAGAGATACACAGTTGAACATCCGTAAACTATATATCATTTCAGTGGCTGGGAATGTTGACTTATTGTAGGTAGTGTCCATTTGGATCATATTGAGGAGGCAGATGGTGAATTTAATGTGAGCATTTTGGCAGACACCTCTTGGTCCGGGGTTGGACGTAACTACAAAAATGACACTGGTTTCCTCTCCGTCCTCTTGTGGATGCAGATAAAAGGCATCTTATCGGGTGGACAGCATTCCTCTATTCCCAACCCTGTCTGAAAGTGTCTGAGTTTTTTTTTTACATTTGAGCCCTCCTGTTGGTTGACCGTAATACATTTTCAATGGAGAAATTAGAATTAGTATTAAATTTTGCAAATTAAGATGGTTTTGACAAATGCTAACCACTCTGCTACATGAAGGTGATGTCAGAGCCTGGTTAGGAAACATTAGTGAATGTACCTCACATTGTTTATTTAATGTACACATTAGTATTTTTAGTCCTTACAGAAATGATGAAGACCACAATAGTTTTAGTTTATGCTCAGAATTATTCTATCCCTCAAGAGAAACACTACTTTTGCCTCCATTCTGGAACATTCCAAATGACAAACATTTTAAAGGGACTATGCTGCCTGGTTGCTTTGTTATTACAGCTAGAAAAGTAATATCTGTACAGTTGCAAGATTAATTGATTCTAGCCTCATGGGGCTGATAAAGGAACAAAAGAGTAGTATTATAATATTGTTGAGCTCTGTGGCTCAATGGATAGATTTTTTTACCCAATAAGACGTCTCTGCTTCGAGTTCTGGTCTGGTACTTTACCATTGCGAGACAGGGCAAGCGTTTTGCACTCTTCAGACATAAAGGCCCCACTCAAAGTCCCATCTGCTCTAATCTTCTGTCCATAGTGGCATTGTCAAAATCACCCATATTTTCCAATTGAGAGAAATTAGACACTTTTCTTTGCTGAATGTGGAGTGGACTGGAGCCACAGACATCAACAAATCTAATCTGATCTTAATCGCTGCCAGACCAACCCACGGCTCCACTTTGACATGAAGCCAAGTTATAACCACAAAGTATTCAACTTGAGGCTGGGTCTGTGTCTTATTCATGTGGCTAGAGATGGCTGAACTGGGAAATATCATAACATTATGGTAGAATCAGTTCATGTTCCTTGAGTTGTTCCAAAAAAAAAGTATTGTACTCTACATGGCTGAGACCTTGAGAACAGTCTTTATGATCATAGTCATGTTTTTGCACTAAAGTGACTGAAAAGGTAAAAATGATGGAGAATCCTTTCATCAAACACACTCTGTTTTATGTTGGTCTTTACATTGAAGTGGTTTCAGAATAAGCTCGGGGCCATTAAGTCTTCTTACATACATACATTTAGAGTAATTCTGCACAAACCCCTTTGAAAGCTGATCGGCGGCCGCTGTTAAATTGTTTCCAAAAGAGGGAGTGTGTTTGAAAGAGCCTGGATCTCGTAAATGTAAAGTCATCTCGATGTAAATGGTTCAAGAAGTTATGGGACTGTTACTAAGCAACCATAAGGTTACAGTGCTTTTGTTAGGCCTTCATAATGGATAGTGAGTTCAGGTTTAGACAGTGTGAGTTGAATAAAGAGGTGATACTGAAGAGAGTAAAGACAAGAGAGAGTGGCAACCAGAGGGTCGCCGGTTCAAATCCCCACCCGAGCGCATGCTGCTGTTGTGTCCCTGGGCAAGACACTTAACCCACATTGCCTATGAATGAATGTGGTTGTGTGATTGGTATCATCATCATGAGCCCCGTTTTGAGCCACTGATGCCCCATATCACCAATCATAATTTTGGGGGGATTCAAAATGGATTGGTTTAAATAATATGCAAACTTTCAAAGCCAGACATTTTGTAAGTCTGTGGTAAATGTGTGGTGTCAAAAGTTAACGTTATAAACGGTCCCATGATTCACAACTTTATGCGGAAAGTGGTGTTTAAGGAGTGATTATGTTGAGGCTGAACAGACTTTTGCTGATATGGACTGTACCATTGGAAACACAACACTTATGGCTCATTAACTTTAACAACTCCCTGCTGACAATGTGGCTTATAGCTTTAGACTAACGCATCTATATGTCATAATGGCAAATTATTTAAATATTTAGCCAAATGTACTGTAAGGTCCACGGAGATATGTTAAGTAGCCTTGTTTATCAATATTCACCACCTCATGGAGATGGTTCTGCTTTGAGGTGGTGATGGAGGAGAGTGAGACGATTTTGCTGAGGAGGTGGTGAAGGAGGAGTGTGAGATGGTTCTGCTGCTAAGGTGGTGATGGTGGAGAGTGAGATGTTTCTGCTGAGGTGGTGAAGGATGAGAGTGAGATGGTTTTGCTGCTGAGGTGGTGATGGTGGAGAGTGAGATGTTTCTGCTGAGGCGGTGAAGGATGAGAGTGAGCTGGTTCTGCTGAGGTGGTGATGGTGGAGAGTGAGATGGTTTTGCTGCTGAGGTGGTGATGGAGGAGAGTGAGATGGTTCTGCTGCTGAGGTTTTGATGGTGGAGAGTGAGATGGTTCTGCTGACGTGGTGATGGAGGAGAGTGAGATGGTTTTGCTGCTGAGGTGGTGATGGAGGAAAATGAGATGGCTCTGCTGCTGAGGTTTTGATGGTGGAGCGCGAGATGGTTCTGCTGAGGTGGCGATGGTGGAGAGTGAGATGGTTCCGCTGCTGAGGTGGGAATTGAATATAAATAAAATATAAATGTCTGTTTAACTGGTGGTACAAATATTAATCTTCTAGAAAACCCAGAGAAGCATGTCACTGAAGTCACTAGACAGACCGACACAAAGACCATGCTGCAAAGAAACCTGGTCAAAATGACAATAGTCAAGATTACATGTTTTTTGGCCTCTGGATGTTGGTAAGTGGATGTACTGTAAAATTGGTCACAAAATACCAGTCAGAGAGGAGTTTGGCAGAGCAGGCTGTCATTACTCTGAGGCTCTGGTCAGAGGACCGCTCAGTGTGGACCAAAGTCACGGTCGGCACCATCACTTCCTCTCAATGACTCCTAACCTCTATGTGACTTTGAAACCAAAACCAACAGAGTTACCATCAGATCTGACACTAAGATAACTCAACATTGAAGAATTTATTGTTTCAACCATAAGAGACTTAAAGTATTCTGACAAAACTATTTAGCACATACATGTTCTAGTGCTCCTGCCTATTAGCAAGGAGGTCATGGGATTGATCCGTCTGCAATCACTCAATGTGGGTGTGCTTGTCCTCTCCGTGTTGCTGTGGGTTCTCTCTGGTTATTAACAACAGGCTGCATGTGGCCTTTTCATATCTGGTGTTTCTGATCGGTTTACTATACATCGGTAAACTCAGCCTTTGAAATGCAATGCAATGCAATCAACGAGATACTTCTCCTTTCGGTCATGACCCCAGAGCTCATGACCATAGGTGAGAGTCAGAATGTAGATTGACCGGTCTTCACAACGACAGACAATGACCGCATCACTGCAGAGGCTGCACCGATCTGCCTGTCAATCTCACGCTCCATCCCTCACTCGAGAACAAGACCCCAACTCAATGTGGTAAAAAAAACCAATGGTCAACTGAACTTAACTAAAAGCCATGTGTAGTTTTGCATTTGCTGTGCTACTCAATACAAAATGGTGAGCCAAGCAGAACTGAGCAATATTTCAGAATAAATACGCTGTGTAACCGCTGGTCTCAATGTCTGGCTCACATTATCTGACTCAATTCGATTTTATTTGTATAGCCCTATATCACAACAAACTTTCCTCAGAGGGCTTCACAGAAAGAGATGTATGTAAACAATAAACAAGGTCATTGCAAACAGTAACAAAGTTAATAGACAATCAATAACACACAAACAACAGGACTGTCCCAGGACGTCCCCTGTCCTTAGACCCTCCATCGCGGCAAGGAACAACTAAAAAAAAAACATTTATGGGAAAAAGAGAAACCTTAGGGAGAACCACATGATAGAGGGATCCACTCCCAGGACGGACAGGCTATAGATGTGTCCAGGACTGATGGATGAGGTCCTCATGCTAAGAGAGCTCAATGTGTGTGTATGGTTGCGTATGGATGTGTATGGACATCCAAGGTAATGAGGAGCTAGAGCAGAGGGGGGCATCCCACTGCCCTGTTGTAGATATAGTATTAATGTTTTATGTGTGATTAAATCAACTCAGTCAGAAAAGCAATATTCCATAAAAGATCCTACATTTATCGATAATAGTGTAACCTTAGGAAATATATAACCTGAATTTATCCTCTTCCCCGGTCCATGTAGCACAGGGCAGTGGGGATTTTTAAAAATATAATTAACATCACCATCATGTCAGGACCATAGCCTTGGATTAGCACTGGTGCCAAGAGAATATGGCTCAGAATTCCTAGCCCTCGGTCAAATCCCATGTTCCTCATTATTGTGGCCATGGTTCTTGATGCTTCATAATGTGCTGTCTCTGGTCAGGACAGCAGCACAGCCCTGTTCTACCCCTTCAGATCTGATGGGATATGGTTTGGTAACTCAGAGATTTGTAATGAAGCTTAAATTGCCCCCCCCCCCCGTTCATCTCCTGTCACATCACTTTCTCTCACCAGACTCCCTCTTGACCAATTCTATACTTCCTGAATTTTTCACCCAATGATTACTTAGCTGTTTAAATTTATGTCATAGAATATTTTTTTAATATGCGGACCACAGCCCTCCTCTGCCCTATCAACATTTCAGCAGGAGACCATTTCACTCCCCTCCATCACCATCTCAGCAGCAGAACCAGCTCACTCTCCTCCATCATAACCTGAGCAGCAGAACTAGCTCACATTTCATCATTTCATTACCACTTTGGCAGCTGTCCAATTTCACTCCCCTCCATCTCCAATTTATCATCAGAACCTCTGAATCAGAACCATCTAACTCTCCTTCATCCTAACATCTCTTCAGGAGCAAAATCATCTCAATTTCCTCACTAATTGAGCAACAGAACTATCTCACTTGGTTGAATCACCACTTCAGCAATGGAACCATCTCACCCTCCTGTTTCATCATCAATTTAGCACCAGAACCATCTCACTCTCCTGCATCCCATTACCACCTCAGCAAAAGAACAATTGCACTTCCCTCAATCACCACCTCAGCAGGAGAACCATCTTACTCTGCAAAGTCCCATCACATGATCTTGTTCTCCTCCATCACTACCATGGCATCAGAACCATTCTACTCTTCTCTGTCCCATGTCAAATTTAACAAATCACTCTCCTTCTTCCCCTCCCCAGCAACAGAACCCTTTCTCTCTCTTCTACCACTGCAGGCTGTATGTTCTCCCCGTGTTACTGTGGATTCACTCTCCACCATCAGCACAGCAGACACATCTCACTGTTTGTATGACAGTCATTCTAGTATTTACATTAGAGCAGTATTGAATATGAAGCCCCTGATTGGGGGGAGGGGCAGTTATAATAAATATCCTGTTGTTACCATGTTAAAGAGCCAGGATGCTACATGGATGCATGGGGTCAGCAGGTTCAGGCCATGGTTTCCACGTTTCTTAGAAAGTTCTGAAAAGTAGGCCCATTGTTTCCACACTCCATTCTTTCCATGTTTTGAAAATTAGGCCCATTATTACCATTCATCCCATGTTTCTTAGAAATGTTTAAAATAGAGCCCAGGGAATTTGGGTCAGGGGTTAGTGTTAGGTTCACGAGAGGGATATTGTCTATCTGAAACTGTATAATAAGGGTTATGGTTAGTATTTGTTCTAGTTCATGTTTTAAATACCATACAACATATGTTTTATACTTTACATTTTGGTTTACTGTTGGATGTTCAATAAAATATACACAATTAAAAGTTTGAAATGTCTTAAATTGAACAATCACAGCAGGCATTCCTCTCAGTATATAGCGCTATTGGAACACTGGGAAATGTTGGCACACAGGGCCTAAATGGACCTAATATTGAAGAAAATGTTAGAAATGTGGAAACATTGGACTGTGGGAACAATGGACCTACATTTTTTTAAGTTAGAAAAGTGGAAACATCGGACTGTGGGAACAATGGACCTACATCTTTTTTAAGTTATAAGTGTGGAAATATTGGACTGTGGGAACAATGGACCTACATCTTTTTTTAGTTAGAAGTGGGGAAACATTGGACTGTGGGAACAATGGACCTACATCTTATTTTAAGTTAGAAGTATCGCAATATTGGACTGTGGGAACAATGGACCTACAATCTTTTTTTAGTTAGAAGTGTAAAAACATTGGACTGGGGGAACAATAGACCTACATCTTTTTTTAAGTTAGAAGTATCGCAATATTGGACTGTGGGAACAATAGACCTACATCTTTTTTTAAGTTAGAAGTGTGGAAACATTGGACTGTGGGAACAATGGACCTAATTTTTTTTTAGTTAGAAGTGTGTAAACATTGGACTGTGGGAACAATGGACCTACATCTTTTTTAAAGTTAGAAGTATGGCAATATTGGAC